>LOEQ01001810.1:251972-262747 GCA_001685075.1 Bramus lutescens
AGAAAGAAAGAAAGAAAGAAAGAAAGAAAGAAAGAAAGAAAGAAAGGAAAAATATGGTAGGACTAGAGGTTCCAAAAGAAATATGCTATTATGGTTTTAATAAAACCTAATAAATTCTGTGTTTGAACCACAGTGGAGGAAGACAGGGCAACAAATGCAAAATGGTTGTGGAGATATAACTGACAAATGTCTGTGGTTTGGAGATCACATGTGCTGTATGCAAGGGAGGAGTGAAAGGGTGAGGAGACGGTGACATTTGAAACAGGAAGAGTGAAACACTGGTTTACTACAGCACTGAACTGCTGTGATCTAGAATGAGACATGGTGGTATTGCGGTTCAGAAAGGGAGAGTTTGGGAAAATATATTTAGAGCTTCTTTGGAAATGATTTTTCTAAGAAATCAGCAAAATTCTCCTTAATATACTTACCACTCTTTGGTTTATTATCAATGTCCATTGCTGGCCCAAGAATAACAATAATCCATATAATACTAATTTCAAAAATAAGTATGTAAAATAGTTTTCAATTATTGAAACATCACAAAATTTGAAACAATCATGTTAGAATCTGTAGAGATATATGGAAAAAGTTGACTATACAAACCAATTCTTATCAGAATTTCTATAAAATTCATAATATTTGCAATATGTCCTCATTTTAGGTAATAGGCTAATGAACATCTCAGTATACTTTAACATATTAATATTGCAAGCTATAGTAAAAGTGATTTATTTAACCCAAGTTAGGTAGGTAAAAATATACTATTTACTGGTATTTATTTATCTATTTTTTATTATTTTGATTTTTGAGAGAGGGTTTTACTGTGCAGCCTTGACTGTCCTGGAACTCACTCTGAAATCCAGTCTGACTTTGAACTTACAGCGATCTGCCAGCCTCTACCTATTGGGTGCTGGGAAGAGAGGTACGCACCTCTACCACCCAGGAGATTATTTTTTATTGTTATTTATTGAGCTCTACATTTTTCTCTGCTCCCCTCCCCGCCTCTCCCTTCCTCTTCAACCCTCTCCCAAGTTCCCCATACTCCCAATTTACTCAGGAGATCTTGTCTTTTTCTACCTCCCATGTAGATTAGATCTATGTAAGTCTCTTTTAGTGTCCTCATTGTTGTCTAAGTTCTCTGGGATTCTGGTTTGTAGGCTGGCTTACTTTGCTTTATGTTTAAAAACCACCTATGACTAAGTACATGTGATAACTGTCTTTCTTTGTTTGGGTTATCTCACTCAAAATAATGTTTTCTAGCTCCATCCATTTTTCTGCAAAATTCAAAATGTCATTTTTTTCTGCTGTGTAGTACTCCATTGTATAAAACATTTTCCTTATCCATTTTTCGGTAGAGGGACGTTTAGGTTGTCTCCAGTTTCTGGCTATGACAAACAATGCTACTATGAACATAGTTGAGCACTTGTCCTTCTGGCACGATTAAGCATCCTTTGGATATATAAACAAAAGTGGTATTATTGGTTCTTGAGGAAGGTTGTTCCATAATTTTCTGAGAAATAGCCAGTAACATCCAAAGGGGCCAATATCAAACTAAATGGAGAGAAACTCCCAGCGATTCCACTGAAATAAGGAACAAGACAAGGTTGTCCACTCTCTCCATATCTATTCAATATAGTTCTTGAGGTCCTTGCTAGACCAATAAGTCACCAAAAAGAGATCAAGGAGATACAAATCAGAAAAGAAGAAGTCAAACTCTCACTGTTGGCTGATGATATGAAACTTTATATAAGCGATTCCCAAAATTCTACCAAGGAACTTCTATAACTCATAAACACTTTCAATAATGTAGCTGGATACAAGATTCACCCAGCAGATTATTATTGTATTAAACAAATCAAGTAACTCATTTGCTAAGATTCAAACATATTTCCTTTAACCCATACTTCTTCTTTTGGTTATATTCCTTTCTTATCTTCACCTAAGGTGAAGGCAATAATGAATAGAAAAGATCTTGGAAGTAACTCTACTAAGACAAAACATTTGCAAAATAACTTGATAATTTACATTAATAATTTCACTATTCTACAGGAAAATCAAAACATATCCTTAGTTTGAGGTAAAGTCATTATAGGAAATATTTATGTTATATGAATCTGGGAACTTTCTGTTTTTTGATTTTTACCAATATTATATATCATTCTAGTGAGAGAGCATTAGCTCTGAAATTTATAGAGAAAGATAATATTGTTTTGATTATAAAAACTATTAAGTAACAGATACCAGTGATTAATGTCTCTCTGGTTCATTTAATAAAATGAACTTTTATCTGTGATTTTCTCTTGGAGCTTATAATTTCTCTTTGTCTCATTCCATCATAAGAAATCTTGACTAGTCTATAAAGCTTATCATTTCAAAATGAGCAGGAAAATAGGCATGAACAACATAGGTATGAATGATTTTTAATTTTTCCTCCATTTTCCTTTCAGTTCCATTCTTAATCAGAACTGATAGATATAGAGCCCATATATGGATTCTCAAAGTGAGAAAGGAGACAGACAGTATCTTTGTTCGATAACATTTCTGCCATCTCTGAAGTGTGGCTAAGATGCATGTGGAAAGTACTTTCTGCTGCAAATGTTCAACTCTTTCTGTAGTCACCCTGTTGGACTACTCTAGTCTCCATAACCATTAGATTCACCTAACAGCCTTGAGATTTTCTTGAGCTTTTCTCTGCTCTTTTTGTCAGCAGATATGAATGAGTCAGCAAATGCGTGATAACCTAAGCCAGAGACTAGACCGGAAAGGAAGAAGAAATTTAGAACAAAGCATGAAGGGGCAAGAAAAAGATAACAGAATTAGTGTTTAGTGTACGCAAAGAATGAGACCCAACTGAATGCAGTCTGGAATAGAAATCAAATGCACAGTGGTGTTGAGATTTCAAGAGTAAAACTGATATACAAGTATAGTGAGCAAGGCCCTGGAATCGGCAGAAAACAGTATATCCCCACCACATAACATAACTTCTTCTGAGATTTAGAATATTAAGGAGATGTTCTTGATGAAAAATAATGTTTTCTTTGTTTTTGTTTCTTTTTTTTCAGTTTCAGTCTTATAATGAAACTGTTCCTCATAGAGTCCCTTGACTAAGTCCACATTTTGAGAATTACAGTCTGATAATTTTTGTGGATGTTACAATATTTGACTGTCTTTTCATCAACTTGTGTCATAGAACCAAACCTAGTAATATTCCTGAACTTGGGGTCTCAGTGTGTATGCGGAAAGCCAAATTCAACCACTCTCCTCCACAAGACAATTGAACTGCCAAACTAAGAGCAAAAAGCAGGAAAAGGTTGACTTATTGAGTGTAATACTATTAGGGAGGTGTGCAAGGAGGCAGAGTGAATACCTATCTAAAACTGTGAAGGGCAAAAGTGGAAGTATCATATGTAGGAGTCAGGTTATGCAAATCTAGGCAGCCCAGGTCAAGGTGGGGAGCTGTGTACTATTGATCGATCACTTATTGGGTGCCAATATCTGCAGCAAGGTGATCAGACAAGTTGTCTGCAGGGGGAGAGCTCTCTTTTTGGAATGCATATGCACCCCAACCCCCACTTCTAGTTAGGACTAAATTTTAGTTTACTGATTCTCTCAGTATGAGATTCCTGGGGAGCAGGGGTGTTCTGACTTCTTGGTGTCCATTTTCCAAAAGTTTGCTAATAAGATTGAGTGATGCATATGGCTCTTTAGAATATATTCATTTCTATCAGTCTAGTTACAATAATATATTACCATGACAACTAAAATGTTAGTGCAAAGAATAATGAAATGAACCTAAATTTTACTGTGTATTTATTAAAATTTACAACACACCAAACAGCTGCCCAAATATCCTTAGTATATTGACAGAAATAATAGTGGGCAGTAAAACATTGTATTATCTTATAGGTTCATAGTTTTCTGGGCATAACAATGGGCAAGGGGGCTGTGACAGAGTTTAATAGATCACACAGTGGTGGTCAAGAAAGAGAAAGAGAGAGAGAGAGAGAGAGAGAGAGAGACGGGGGAGAGAGTTGATTGTGTTTGGGGTGCATTTCCCTTTGTATACATTAATCCTATGTGGTAGTATCATCCTCATTTAGGGTGGGTCTTGTCTGCTTAGTTAATTCTCCCTGAAAATGACCATACTGGTAAATACTCTACAAATCTCTGAGATGCTTCACAACTGAGTCAAGTTGACAATCTGAACTATTGAGAGTGAGAAAGGAAATTCAACTTGATCTTCAACCATGGAATAATCCAATATTAGAACAAGAGAACTGTATCTCATGGAAAATGGCTAAAAATAGTTCCCAAGCCAGTCCTGGAGAAAGAATAAAAGGAAGAAAGGTTCTGTAAACAAATAGGTAGACCAACTTTATAAAAGGAATTTTGAATAAATTTATGCCACTTCTGGGGAAAGAAAATGGATCCACAGAGAAAACTGCTTAGAGAACCCAAGCAGAAGCCCGTCTCCTGGTGGCTATTTGATCAGTTCTGTCTGCATTAACAAAGCACCATGCACTGACTGATTTACAAACAACATAACTTTATCTTACTTCTCCCTCTTGTGTGTGTGAGGGGTGGCCCATGATAAGCATTCTAACATGGTCAGGTTTTGATGAGAATTCATGTTCTGGTTTCAAGTGAAAACTTACTTTATACTCATAAAATAGACAAAGAAAGCTCTCTGGGGTGACCTTTATATAAAAGCTGCACCTCCACCTCCATTCCCTAAGGACCTCACAAACACCCAGTCTCTTAATATCCTCACTTTTAGAATTTATGATTCTACACATAGAATTTAAGGCTATACAAATGCCTAGGCTATAGTAGTATCTAGACCAATGATCAGGTATTGACCTAGATAGAGCTGTTTGTTTGGGGGTGGAACCATGTTCTACAAGTGTGGTGGTCAATTTTTTAACAATATCAGAAAATTCTTAACGTAAACAAATTAAGCAGAGAAAAGGTTTATCGTTGCTTATGGTTTCTGAAGGTTTGATCTGTGGATCCAGTTTTCGTGGACCTGGACAGAGTCACAGCAGGGAATATAAATTGGAAAATGCTGCTCACTTCATGGTGTCTTGGATGTAGAGAAAGATACACAAGAAGGAACTCGGGAAAGGTATAACTTCCAAAGCTATCCCAAAAGTGATCTACTGTCTTATATATGGCTTCCCATCCGATCAGTATGCCTAGTATGAGTTGATCAATGCTTTAAACACTGAAGAAGTAATTGACTTCTTGATACTCACCACAACCCGAGGACTCTTTTTCAGTACATAAACTCTTAGGAGCGTCTCGTATATAAACCACAAGAATGACTTAAGACATGAAAAAGACGTTGATAAAAGAATAAAATAGTTGTAGAACATAAAATATCCTACTCAAATGTATGCCTTTACCTTGGTAATCACTGAATTCAACCAGTGCTGCTCAAATGCACTTGATTTGGACGAACAGTGCTTTGCAACTATTTGCTCTTTGTCACCTATCAGGCCACTTTAATGACCACAATATAACCCACAAAATGCAAACTCTCCACTTGTGAGTGAAGCAGAATATGTTCAACGAGCTCTTGAATGTCCTGGTCTATCTGCATTCTGAGCGAAGGAAACATTAAAAGTTGTTTAACTGTGGAAATGCTTCATTTGGTGAGTATGAAAGAGGGCAAGTCAGCTGCTTTTCCCCAAAGAAATAGCAGTTGGAAAGATTAAATTGAACACTATGAAAGTATGCTGAACAGCAGCCCTCATAGATGAATACTAGCATGCATTTTCTAGTCTGTATTTACTGCACACCTAAATGTGACACTCCATTTATTTCACTCTGAAAGCTTTAGTGTTGAGGTAGGAGTCCCTGTTCACATTTAAATGACTGTTTATAGAGAGAAAAATTCAATCAAAACTGAGCAGTAAGAACAAAATTAATAGAAAACATGAATTTTTAAATGCTCAACGTCTAGCTTTTTTAAAAGTCGGAATTTATTTAATTACCATTTGATATTTATGCTGAATAACAATTAACATCAAGCAGCAATTTTCTCTAAGATAAAACCTAAAAATAAAAGCAGTGAAGGTATCTCATAAGCAGGATATATTAATCAAATACGGTAAAAATATTCCTACCTAAAATACCAAACTAAAATTGTAGCCACCAGCAGTGTACATATGCTGGTTGTCAAAATGATAAATTTGAAGTGCTAAATCATAGACACATAAAATACAGGCAGGAACTAAATGGAAATAAATGTAGGGATATGTGTCTTTGAATGCTGGCTTTAACTTTGAGTAAAGTAACTTCCTTGGACATGCCAAGCAATACAGACTTCCAGAGTATATCCTTACCTCTGCAACATGTCTTCCTTGGCTTGAAGAGAACGACCAGAAGAGCCTTCCTTTGCATGCACTGAATCAACATGGCCCTCTTATTCCAAAACAGTTGATGTGTGTCTATCAGTCAAGAAGTGTACCTGAGTACTCAGTTGGGTAGAATATAATTGATTCTGTTTAGTTACACAAATATGGGTTTATTGATAACCAAAGAACATTCTAAAGAAGTGGTAAGTTTAGATTTTATATATGTGGAAAGTTGTGGGTGGAGCTTAGGAACTTGTGCAGTAGAAACATCCTACCACTGAGCTATATTTTCAGGTTATTAACCTGAAATCAATACCTGAAGTGGAATGTTGATAGTCTTTACCTTAGAGTATTTGGAAAATTGCAGCAATTTGGTGGGGAGGTCTTTTCTCACTATTGGCTTTCCTTATTCATGGGATTAATGTCTCTGTGAGTGGAGAGGAATCACATCATATACTGAGAACAAAACAAAAATTAGAGGCCTAGCAAAGGAATTTCTCATGACATTGATCTAATGAACACAGGGAAAATCTGGAAACGTTGCTAGTAAACTTAATACAGGCTGGTTCTTCATTCTCTGTGGGTTTTAACAATATGGCAATATAGAAATGTAAGTGTCTAATGACTTGCAAGACTTTCCAAGAACAGGAAAAGGGATGGATTTGCTCAAAATAATCTCTGGGGGACATTTGAGAGTATGCCAGGGAGAAAAGCCCAGGGCCAGATTAGAATGTCTCAATTCCCCAGATGGTGTCCATAAGCCGTAGTGCCTTCATATGAAAAAGGTTCATGATTCTATAAGGACTCTGAAGCTGGTGGAGCCAGGCACATTAGTTCTCACAAATCCTTTTGTAAATCGCAACCACTTAGTCATGAGCTCTCTGCCTGATGCTGATCATAGGGCTTTGGGGTCCCTAATTTTATTGTACCTTGGTTGCAGGAGGAAAAGAGCAAGTAAAGCCTGTGTATTACTTTTAAGACTTACTTGAGCAAACATGGTATTTTTCTCCTTCAAAGTGGCATTGTGAGTATCCTCTGAACTGGGCCTGACACTTAGGTAATCCCTTACAAGTCTACCAGGCCTATTATAAAGGAATTTTGTTTCATCATAAGGAGATAGTTTTGCCTGAGGAAGGCGGTTTGAGCACTTAGCTTCAAAGCCGATTTACTTATACTCCACTAGTTCTAATTCTTAGTATATTGTAGCCTTTGGCAAAATAGCTTTAGCAAGAAATAAACAAATGGAATGAAGAACAAAATCATGAGGGGTAAAGAAAATAGCCTTTTGAACTGTCATTTATGTTTTTTCTCAGACTGAAAAATACAACCTTTTCCCAGTCTATTCTCCAATCAGTTTCCATCTAGCTAGTTAATAACATGACAGAGATGCAAAGGAGCTCATCATCATAAACACTGGTTTCTTATTACATGGTTAAGTAATTTTTTAGCTTCAATATTCAAAACAAGAAGCAAGCAAGTTAACAAGTCAAGCTTTGTTGTCATGAGTAAGGCTGGAGTGCATTTTTCCAGGATCTTGTCACATCGCTAACTTAAACTGGGAGATATACTTAAGGGTAAAAGCTAATGTCATTGCCACCTTGGTTCTTAGACCAGCCATGCTAGAAAGAGTAAGATCAGGTTCTCACTTCTTATTAAACACAGTTCACAGAGGACTTGGTAGTAAACTTCAGCAAATACACAGGATGGATCACATGGGTGCTTACTGGCTTTCTAATCCTATGTAGCACTGCAGATTGATATTGACTTACCTATTAGTTTTCTACCTTTAAACATATGTTCAGTTGGAATATTTGACAATTAATTTGGATGAGCTCAGTGATAGGGCCAACCATCACATCACAGAAAATAATATACAAGTAGTCAGAGTCCTATTTAAATGAATCTGTATTCTCTATCAGGCCTAGCTAAATGTTGAAATTATTTTCTGGAAAGGTGATCCTTGTTACATTGTTATTCAGGTGTACTTTTAAGGATATATGTGTGTGTGTGTGTGTGTGTGTGTGTGTGTGTGTGTGTGTATATATATNTATATATATATATGCTGTAAGGAGGAATTACCAAGAAATGTAGAAAATAAGAGTTCCTGTTATAGGCAGTTTAATAAATTGCTTGAGCTCAGAAATGCAGAATACTTTCCATCACCTGGAGAATTGTGGTTATTAAAATGATCTGTCAATAGAAACAAAGCAGTGTTAAGGTGATGAATCACTGGGAGCTGCACTGTTACTGTGTAGTCAGGAATTTATAATGAGTCTAGGTACTTTCCCCTTCTTTTCTCTCCTTTTCAGTAAAGAGGGAAGCTTAAAGAAAATTCATGATTCGACTCCGTAGTGGATTTCATTATAGGTTTAGAAGATGATGTAAACTATTTATTCTCACAGTGATATTTTTAGGGTAATGTAATGGTTCTCCTCTATCCATACAGTCTGTGCCACAACCCAACTACAAACAGCCCAAGAAATGTAAGGAAACTTCTTGCAGATGGAAATACTGTCCATGTTCAAGACAGGATTTTTAGGACAAGGATTATATGTGATGAATCCTAATTGATAGGCTGAAACAAGGACACATTTTGAAAGCAGATAATACATTGAAGATTTGCTTTCTTTCTCCCCTTCTCTGTCACACATATGCACACACACACACACATGCGCACATGCACACATGCATATTTATCACAGAGCTGACATTAGAATTAAATATTTAAGCAAACATACCATCTAATTTCTATATCATTTTTACAAAGGCCGTTTTAATCTTAATTCTCTGTCACTGCAGAGTAAATGAATTGACAAGGTGAAGAACTTACTTTCCACCCTTCTTGGTGATATGGTATATTACTTATCTTTTCCACTTCCTTTCCTCCAGCTTTTGAGAACACTGTACTTAAGGGTGTTTAAAGGCTAATTCAATCACATCTTACATTTTCCATGATCATAGTAGCAGTGAAGTTTGTTTGTTCAAGCACGCTCATTCTTAGAATTGTTCTTTGTTCATTTGTTGTGAAGCCCATTGTCAAACACTGACAGGGAACACGAGAATGTAATTCATATAGCAGGGATTATTAGTCACCCAAAATTTGGGATTTCATGCTACAGCTACTGAGGGAGAACTTGGGGACAGAGAAGCAGGAGAAGAAGCTTTGCTATGTGGGTTGGGCTCCTGGAGGCTGCTTCTGAGGAGAGCACAAAAAATGTGTGTGGCTCTGGGGGATGTATGTATTAAAAAGTTAATGAGTTCTGCAGATGGGTACTTCTGCAATACAAAACAAACAAACTAACTAACAGAAACAATACAACCCCTTTTCTGATATTGCTGTGGCCTTGGGCATGATTCCATTGGAATTTTTTCCTGCTACATTGCCCTCAAGTTCATTGTAAAGTAGTTGGTATTCCTTTAAAGACATACAAGTCCCTTCAACATTAGGAGTGGTTTTGGCTTTCATATGCTGTTCTTCTTCTAAGAAAATTTATCCTACAAATCTCAAGGTCTTTCTAGAGCCCACAGGCTTCCCCATCCCCCTTTTCTGTTCTACTACTGAAGTCTCAAAACACACCACCAAGGAACCTGCTGAGGAGTTCTGAAGCGAGTTCCCTCTCACTAGGGTCTACACAGGCTTCCGTGGTCCAGCTGTGACTCTTCCTAAGTCACCAGGCTGCAACCACTTCCTTTGCAGCCCATGTTGATGGCCAACTCTGTCTTAGCTGCCTGCTTCAGGATCATTTCCTGCTTCATCCTCTTGTTTGGTTGAAGTTTTTCTCTTCTCCAACCACAAACAGGAGAGCACAAAGGGACAGGAGAAGAGGGGAGGGAGGTGAGAGGGAGTGAAGAGAAGAGGAGGAGAAGGAAAAGAGGCAGGCTAGGGGAGAGAAATAGGAAAGGGAAAGAAGAAAGAGGAGAGGGGAAGGAAAGATCTGGGTGAGGGAAAGGAGGAGAGACACAAGAAAAGAAAAAGAAGGGGAGGAGGGGAGATGGAAAGTTAAAAAATGTTCAAAATCCATGTTTCTTTCTGCTGCTGTGGATTAAAAACACATGCTAGAGTAAACAAGAATAGATAGTTTATAATTATTTGTTTAAAAATAAGGAAATTAACCTAAAGTAAATATGACAATGGAAAATTTCCTGTTTTAGAACAAAAGCAATATAAGTTTGTGTCTTAGTTGGTGTTCTAGTGCTGTGAAGAGACACTGTGGCGACACTAATAAAGGGGAGCAAGTGGAGCCTTGCTTGCGGTTTCAGAGGCTTGGTCATTTATTATCTAGGTGGGGATCATGGTGACACATGGGCAAGCATGGTGCTGAGGAAGTAACAGAGAGATGTACCGTACAGCTTGATCCTCAGACAGGAAAGAGAGAGAGAGAGAGAGAGAGAGAGAGAGAGAGAGAGAGAGAGAGA
>LOEQ01001810.1:262825-278421 GCA_001685075.1 Bramus lutescens
GGAGGGAGGGAGAGGGAGGGAGAGAGAGAGAGAGAGAGAGAGAGAGAGAGAGAGGAGAGAAAGTGGGCCTACCAAAGGCTTTCCAAGCCTCCAAGTCAACCCTCAGTGACTCACTGACTCCAAGAAAGCCTCACCTATTCCAATGAGGACAGCCCTCCTATTCCTTTCTACGAATCCTCCAAGCATTCAAATAAATGGGCCTATAGAGACCACACTCATTCAATCCACCACAGGTTGTATTTGAGCTTTGCTGTGTGATTAACAGAATGATGAAAGAGAGCAATATCCTTTTCGCATCTTGATTTCTCTCTAATATATAAACAAATATATATATATATATGTATGTATGTATATAATTCTACCTCATAAGACAGTTGATGTTTAAATGTGAATTCTAGCACAGTATATCTTGCTTTTGAATCCTTTATAAATTTTTTTAAGTTTAACTGTATGAGCTTTCAGGAGTATATGTGCATAATGTATATGCGCAATACACACAGAGACTTTAAGAGGATAGAGTGGCTCCAGGAATTTTAGTTGCAGGGGGTTGAGTTGAAAGCCACCATCACATGAGTTCTGGGATCCAAACCCAAGTCTTTTACCATGACTTTAAACACTTAATGGCTAAGCCATCTCTCCAGGCCTCTTCTGTTTGTTTTAAAATAAAAGCAATAATGTCACCATAGCAAAATTAAAGAAAAAAAACCTGTAGCCAGTATGAAATTATCAGAGAGTTTTCTGAAAAACACAATGTAAAATTTTTACGTTTTAAAGTTAAATGGTTTTTAAGGTAATGCTATTGAACTGGAATATATGATGACAAGAATGAGACTAATTCAGCAGCATCATTTCTGAGATAACATAACTGGTCTGCAGCTATGAGGAACAGTGATGGTGTGGTGCTAATGCTATCCTTAAGTGCCATTGTTACTTATGCCATTGTTTAAATCATTTGCGATTTTGCAATTTACATGTGCCTGGAGGCCTTAGATTTAAGTGCTCATTATAAATCAAAGAGATAAAAAAGAATGGCCTCACTCATTATTACTAAATATGTCTATTATCTTAGTAACTTTTAAGCCTGTGCATATATAAAATACCTTATTTTTTTCACTTCCCAGAGACATTTCCTATAACCCTGCATTTTAAATCACTCACTGTTGCTTAATGCATGTCATAAAAATACTGGAATATATTGTCACCATACACAGCAGTGATTTACATGATTTAAATTTTTATCTACTCCATATATATGCATATATTTATGTATATATTTATATCGTGCTCGTTGCAAACATATAAGACATCACTTCCTTGGATAGATAAGGTGACAGTTTTTCTGTGCTCTGCTAAGCAAGTCCTCAGCAGGACTGGACTCCTTCATGTTGCCTTCACTTTGTTTACACCATTTCATTTTCTTATCAGCCAATTCACCCAGTCCCTAAGCATCCAAACAGATGTCTATTGTGCTCCTTGCCTTTATCAAATTCCACCACGCATTGCATTCCCCACCTAACATTCTTTAAAATTAACTTTAAATCTTTGCCTAAGGGGATTTTTTTCTGCCTTCCAATTTTCCACTTCTGTGGTCTTCTCTTTGCATCCACATATTCAGAAATGTGTGCAGCTGATAGGAACACATTTGGAATCGCGGTGCCAAGGAACAGTATGTTCGGAGTTTCCAGGTGACTGGTCAGGTTTCATGTGGGTGGGGAGGCTGCCCTGGTGGCTTCTGCCTAAAAAGACAGCGCCTGTTAGCTTGTATTTCTGGTATCTCTCGATTCCAACACACAGTCCTTTGTTTTTTAACACTGAGACTGATCACAAGGGAAATGAATTTTAAATAACAGTCACAAAAACTCTCCAACATGGATGACATAAAAGACACTTACTAAAGTAAATCATATCTTGGCAACTTAATGTCTTGTAGTAATGAGAAAATTTGAAGTCATTGCTGGGGACAATAGATCATGTGGCTATGTTCTCAACAGAAGCTTAAGATATAATGGGGGGAAAAGGCAATATCCATTAATATAAGAAACAGCTATGAAAATAAAACACACATGAAGGAATACTAAATCAAAGATTTACACAGCTTAAAGCTGTGCTCTTAAAAAATGGAAAGCATTTTTAGGCACAACAAAGACCTTTTGAAAAGGGATTGTGGTTCAGAAATCTTCAAACACAGCTTCATCGCTAGCAAGGCCTGGTGGCAGGCAGTGAGTCTGTATGAAGCTGCTGAGAGAGGGAAGCCTGACCTGGAGTCTGAAAATTGCTTCCTCTGCTGAGTAGTCCTCGCAGCGAAGGGCAGAATGTTAGCACATTCAGCAGTAAATGCTTTCAAAGTGGCTTAACCACACTTACATATTATCAAGTCATAAGGTACAATTGATTAAATATAACAAATTTATAGAAGATTGGAAAATAATTTTGGTGGCTGATTTATTAATTCTATACATGCATGTGAAGAAAAAGTCATCATTGCCATTTTACCTTTATTTCAGTGTGCAATTTCTTCATGTGGAAATCTAGGGAATACAGGTAAGCCAAAAACGAATAAGAAAATCAATTTATATTCCAAATTTTTAAAAGTTTTTTATTACTTTTGAGATTATAATTATGCTATTTCTGCCTTCTTATTCCTCTCTCCAAGCCCTACCCTGTAAGTGCCAACTGTTAAATTGAAAATTCATGGCTTCTTTTCATATAGCATGTAAAAATTATTTATATACATATCACATATATGTTGACTATTTACGAATAGATACCTGTATGTTCCTAAATACATAAATACATTGCTCAGTTCTTTTAAGGTTATTTATATGTATACTTTGTCAGGGCTGATCATTGGTTATTAGGTAACCAATTGGTGAGCTCTTCCCCTCGTGTATTTAAGAATAAATATTTAGAATGTATTTAGGGATTATACTGATTCTGTATAATGACTACAATAGATTTTCCTATAAGATCCAGGAATTCCCTATCCCTGGGTAGATGACTATTGCCTTTCATTGCTACCCTGTCCCTCAAAGTGTGGAAAATAAGTCCCTGTAGCAGATGATACTACTACGTACTTCAGACACAGGGCCCAGACCTGCTTGGATCTGACCTAAAGCTTCTTACTTGAGGGAAGGTAAAGCATGGTGCTTGTATGGCAAATTTTAATTGTCAACGTAGTGTAACCTAGAATCAGCTTGGAAGAGTCTCAATGAGTAGTTGTCTAGATTAGGCTGGATTTGAGTATTCCTGTGAATGATTTCCTTAACTGGAATAATAAAGTCTAAGTTTTTGAACTAGGTGAAGGGCAGCAATATTTGATGAGCTGGGTCACGGACTGAATGAAAAGGAGAAGGATCTGGATACTAGCATTTATATATCTTTAGTTCTTTCCTCTCTGCTTCTAAATTACAGTTGCAATGTGAACATCTGTTTCAACTTCCTGCTACAGTGACTTCCCAGCAACTATGAATTATAACCTGGAATTGTAAACTAAAATGAATCTTTTCTCTGCTTGTTGCTTATATCAGAGTTTTTTTTTTATTAAAGCAATAGGAAATAAGACTTAGATAATACTTGGTTGCTCCTTAGAGGCTAGCTAGTCTTTCTGCCTCTCTGTCTTGCATTCTCACTAAACCTGGCCCTTGCTGGTGAAGTACTTTGGTGCAAAGATATGCAACTTGGTAATGGTAAGTGAAAGACAAGAATCGTGTTCTATATTCAATATAATCTGACCACAGTTTTTGATGCTGTCATGGTCTTAGAAAAGAAAACATCAAAGTTCTGTAGTTTTTAGAATTTCCCTAGCTCTTTTTTTGGGGGGGTAAGTTTGGAGTTAGAGGACTATGTAAAAATAAAGTAAGTATTTAATTTACATGCTTTATGTCTCAGTCTGAGAAGCATTAATGAATATTTTCCTGCTCTTGTGACTTAATTTTAGGTTCTGAATGCTTTGTTGGTTATCTTCCCTGACATCCTACAATTGCCAGTAGAAAATGGGAAGATGACTTCCAGACTCTTCTACAACCCCCCCTCTTTATTGAAAATACAGACTAAGAAATAAAATAAAGAGAGTGGTGAACTCAGGGCAAGATCCCATCCATTTAAGTTTTAAACTTGAGAAAGGAATTAAAGAAAGCTTAGAGACAGGTGTGAGAGTGCACACCTTTAATCTCAACACTCAAGGCAGATGCTGGTAGACCTCTGAGTTTGAGGTCAGCCTGTTCTACAGAGCAAATTCAAAGAAAGTCAAGCTTAAGCAGTGAAGGAATCAATGGAAAACACAAAGTTGGTGAAGATGTATTTGATCAAAGATCCATGATCCATCTCCAGTAGGCCATAGAACTTGACAGCTTCAGTCATGTGGTTCTGCCTTTAGAGTTAGGGAGAGAAGAAAGGGGATACGGAATTTGCCTCTGTGACTAAGGAAAGCAGGTGAGACTAGGCATGTATCAGTAGTGTCTCTGAACATAGGCCTAAAGAGGCCATTGTATGAAGCTGTGAAGTTGAAACCTGAATTGCCTTGTAGACATCAAAATGTTGGAGATAGCAGAATCATAGGATACTTGACAAAAAACAAACAAACAAACAAACAAACAAACAAAAAACCCTGCTAATAGGGGGTAGAAGCAGTCCAAGAGAAAGAAGTATGTTGCAGTCAACAAAACTAGAAGAGTTGGAGATTTGAAGACTGATTGGCCATCAGACATAGAAATACAGAGTCTGGAGTCTGCCCAGCTGGTTTTCAGTCTTGCTTTGGTAGAGTATTTTCTCACAACACTTTATTCTCTATGTTTTTGATTGGTATTGTATACTCTATGCCATTATATGTTGGTAGTATGTCATCTGCATTTTGATTTAAATTTTACAGAGGATTAGAGTTTAGAGATTGCATGAGTCTCAGAAGAGACTTTTAACTTCAGATTTGTAAATAAGTTTGAGACTGGTAGAGACTATGGGGACTTTAGAAGTTGGCTTAACACATTTTGCATTATGAAATTGCTACATATTTTTGAGGGCCAGAGAGTAGAAAGTTGTGTTTGAAAGAATATGGCCTCCAAAGGGAGTGACACTAATGAGAAATATGGCCTTGTTGGAGGAAGAATGTCACTGTGTAAGGGGGTGGGCTTTGAGGTCTTCTGTGTTCAAGCTGCACCCTACTGTTGTCTGCTTATCAAGATATGGGACTCTCAGCTACTTCTCCAACACCATGTCTGCTGCATGCCACCATGTCATATCATGATGATATTGGACTAAGCCTCTAAAGTGTAAGCTACCTTAACTAAATATTTTTCTTTTATAAGAGTTGCCATGATCATGGTGTCTCTTCACAGCAACAGAAACCCTAATTAAGGTACATATTCATACCAGAAAAAGTCAGTTTTATTGCGAAAGTTTGTTACTGATAGAGTGCTGCAATATATACTGTCTTCTATAAAATTTGAATTCTCAGCATCTCCTATACTGAAGACAATGCTGCATATGTAAAAGCATGTAAATATGTACATTTATGTGTCATTTCAATTATCAAAAGCATCAACACCTGAGTGGTAATATTAACTGAAGAATGTTAACCTTAGTAGTAAAGTCTGAGCCAATGGAGAAATGATCATAAAGTCTAGAATATCCCTTTGAAATCAAAGTGTAGGCCAGACTCACTGCTTTGCTCTCCAAGGAATAGAGGGAACAGGAAAGGGATGGATGCTATTGCCTTGATTTGAGTTTTATTTTGAGAATTAAAAAGACAGACATGACTGCGTAGTGATGAAAAGGTCTCTTTGGTGAGCAAATACCAAGAGTTTGGAGAGAAAGGGTATTAGTGAATAAGCAAAACAGCCCCCTGAAGGGGAAGCACTTTATTAAATTAACCCATAATCAAAGAGTCATTTATTATTTTGTTTGGTTTTAGCTAAAATGCTGTAGAAAAACTGAGCTTGCCAAGAGCTTTTTTTCTGTCCACCATCTTTATGATCCAAGGTAAGAAAGTTCAATGGTGTCTGTTTTGTTACTCTTGACTGATGAACTTAAACTTAGCATGCTTACGAGTACACTTAGCTGAATTATGCATATTCTCTGGAGTGCTTTTCGGACTGAATATGCTTATATTTCCTTAATAAAACCCCTAGGCTTCTTCTTTTCTAAGAGGGCACTGTTTTAGAAATAACATAAATATTCTCCTTTCTTATTATACTTAGCAAGATTTTTTTCTTATTAATATGTATGTCAATGTCTTGGATTTTGTATTTACTACGACAAAAAATCTCCATATTTCATTGCAGAGAACACTTTATAAAACAATATTCCTATGCAGTCTAAAGGTAAACTGACTTTGAGTACATATAAATTGATTCACTCTATGTAAAAGGCCACTTCTGTAGCTAATATCTAGAAACAGGGGATATAAAGGTGAAAAGGAGAGAAACAGGTGTGAGAGGGAGGGCAATACAGAGGGAGAAGAAGGCAGGAAAGACAAATGCCAAGGATGACTGAAGAAACCATAGGAGAAAATATTTCATAAACTGACTTAAAGATAATGTATATATGTGTCTGTTTTATAAAAAGCTGTGACATATGATGTGTTGATCCCCTAACTCCCCAGGAGGAGTAGACTATCTAGCAAGAACCACAATGACAGACATGAAAAACATCCCCTCAAGTTGCTGGTCTGTAGGATCCAAGAGACATGCAAAATAATGTAGACTAGGGGGCTGGAGAGATGGCTCAGTCGTTAAGAGCATTGCCTGCTCTTCCAAAGGTCCTGAGTTCAATTCCCAGCAATCACATGGTGGCTCACAACCATCTGTAATGAGGTCAGGCACCCTCTTCTGGCCTTCGGTCAGACACACAGACAGAATATTGTATACATAGTAAATAAATAAATATTTTAAAAAAAATGTAGACGATTTCTATAGTCCTTGATTGCTTCCCATAAATCAAAATTAAGATTCAGTTGCTGAAGATCCCATACACTTTTAACACAGAACTTTGAGAAATTGTCTGGAACTAAATTGGAATCCTCCGTCTCGAGGTATAGTTCTCATAATGCCAGTGCTATGCAATCAGACAAGGGAGAAAAAACAACCAATGATACCATCCAGATGCAAAGCTTACAACAACCATCTAATTTAACATAAGGCCTCTCCAATAAGAGGGAATTTATAGGTGGCACTGTAAATCTAGCCAACTACCCTTGGCTGTAGAGGTGATAGATCCTAGAAGAGAGCATACTACTTCCATTTTGCTAAGACAATATAATTTCTAACAGTATTCTAAATAATAATCCTTGCATTCACAGGTAAGCATATTTTTGACCCTTCCTGAAAGAAGTTTCTTGTTTCAGCAGGTGGTGGTCTCTACAGAGAGCCACAACTTGGCAAAATGCAAAGAATAAGTGACTAGGGTGCCCTAGCCCATATTGGTATGTCTACCACATGACTGCTACACTTTGGAGTCAAAGGAACATCACCTAGCTAAAGAAAGAGCCTGAGAGCCAGCGGATCAAGATGCCTTTTGCTAGTGTCTTCTAGACATGATAGAGATTCTGTACCCATGGAATCTCAATAATATGGCCACACAAACAAGTCAGCACTAGTCAACATGCCAGTATGGATAGGGGAAATTTTGTAAGGCCCCAGCTAGATGAAGAGCTGCAGTCTATGAATGGGTGCTGAGGAAGGAAAAGTCAGTTTTCTGGGAGGAGGCTCAAATGAGTTATCTAATCCCAAATGGCTAACCTTAAACATGGTTACATAAAGAGAACAATAACTAGACTCAGTAGGATTTGTGATTTGTGTGTGTGTGTGTTTATTAAATAAAAACAACTGTATAAAAAAGAGATCAGTGAGGAGGGAGTCAGATGGAATGTGAAGGTTTGGATGATGTAAATATGCTCATATTCACATACACAATGTAATTTGAAATTATCTGCTCTCACTACATCCTCCCAACTTGCCCAAGACCCACCAACTCCACTCCATTATATTATTATTATTGCGGATTATTATTATTATTGGTGATTGCAGTGGTGGTAGACTCTAAATTCAGTTAGTCCTGACCATATAGGAATAGGCATGGGACCATCCACTGGGACATGGGCAACCTTTTAGTGACCACATCCTGCCCAAAGATGACTCTTACTCTTTCAGCATTCATCATTGCCAATAGCTGCTTTACTAAGAAATCTTAAAATTTCAAATCTCCCTAATGACTATATTAAATGGCCTCTCAATTTCCTTCCTCTTCCCTCCTCCTTAGAGCAAAATAGAGATTAAACTGAAAAAAAAAATCTGGCTCCAACAAATAATTTCACTATTTAAAATCTTTCCATGTGGGTCCTCTTGCTGAAAGTGTTCAAATTATTAACATATTATATTCATATATTAGATACACACAAACTATCAATAGCATGAATTTAAAAAAAAATACACAGAAATTTTTATGACTCTGATGCATGCCTAACATTCTAAATATAAAATAAGAAAATTTAGAGCTGTTTCTATTTTGGGGAATCACAATGTGATTAATATTCAAGTGATATGATTTGTTTCTATTTTTATACCAGACTAATTATTTGACTTCTAAACATGCCAGATCCTTAGTAGCGCTGAGCACATATAAAGTGAGAATTGTTCCTTCCCCCTCCGTGTCTGAGCCTCCTGCTTTCCTTTGTCTTCCAACACTTCTCGCCAATGTTCAAGTCCCAGTGAAATGAATCTTTCTTTTATTCATTTCTCTAAGAAATCATAAGACTTCTATTCCAGAGTGCCTCAGAAGATGCAGACATAATTAGAACAAGGAATCCTCGTGAAGCTCCCATCAGGCGATTGTCAATAGATTAGGTACACAGCCTGACACTGGTGGCACATGCCTTTAATCCCAGCACTCTGAAGACAGAGGCAGGTGGATCTCCCTGGTTCAAGGCCAGCCTAGTCTACAAAGTGAGTGCCTGAACAGGTTCCAAAGCTACAGAGAGAAAACCCTGTCTTGTAAGAAAAAAAAAAAACAGAAAAGAAAAGAAGAAGGAAAAGAAAATAGATTAGGATCTCTCTGCTCTTTGGCCATCCATACTTAGCCAAACTCCCCACTCGTTATAACTAAGCATTAAATTACTGTCCCACCTTGCTTTTCTGTTGCTGTTATATGACCAAGGAAACATGAGGAGGAAAGGACTTATTTTCGCCTACAATTCCCAGGTGACCATCTATCGCTGAGAGAAATCAGGGAGAGAACTCAAGGTACGAAACTGGAGGAACAAGAGGTACGTAGTGGTTTACTTCTTAGACTTGCTTCATTTTTTTTAACTTAAATTTCGACTTTTAGTTTTTGACAGTTATATACGTTTGTACTGTGCTTACATCATTTCCATTCTTGCCTATTTTTCCCTCCAGTTCCTCCTGTGCTCCCTCAATCCTCAAATTCTTGATCTGTTTTTCTGTAATTATTATTGTTACATATGTCTACATGTGCATATGCAGCTCAGGTCTTGAGTCCTTTGGATTTTTCCACACCTTCCAAAAGGGTTGTGATAATTAATGGCTGGTGGCCATGGCATGAAAAGGCTGTTTCTCCAGAATCCTTAAGTGGAATAATCCTTTCTCTACTGGTGTACCTCAACACTAAAATGTACCAATGGCTACCTGTCATGAATGTGGCTTTCGCTGGCTCCTGGGGTCTGACAGGCTCTGTCCTGAATCTCTGGATGGGTTTCTGCCTCTCCATTGGCTCTGTATAGCTGTTGGGAAGAATATAACATAGCAAACATCCTCTAACCCTCAGCATCCCTTCTTGAGGAGAGAAGTGTCCAAATCTTTCCATGGGAGGAAATGCATCCACTTCTGGAGATGCTTACTTCGTCTGTTTCACCTGCATTATTTTATTATCAATGCCTTGCATATACTATTGTTCAGATCTTAAAGCCATTCAGGCTTCAATAGACATTGATGTTAGCATCTGATAACCCACCCCTACCAGGAATTCTGGCTTGACGGAAATCAGATGTATTTACTTTTAAGAGACTCATAGAGGCCCCTCTGTATTTTCCCTTTTCTGCTCTTGGTTAGCACATTGTAAAATTGATTTTCATACCAAATTAAACAAGACCTCTCTGCCACAGCCTCACCTACACTTACTCAACTTTTGGACACAGTCCTAAATATGGCCTAAAGAAATGGTCATTGAATACCACCCTTCGTAGTCCAGTTTCTTCAGAAATGCCTGTCTATCCTCTGCTGTCTTAGTGTCTCTGATATTCATGAGGATCTCTGCGAGTGAAACTCGAGTATCTCAAGTGGCTCATATGAGTTTACCCATCAAGGATGGGTTTCCCTTATTTTTCCTCAGAATATTCAGTCTTTGTCTTCAGAGAATGAGTTATGTATACTATTCAGTTCTTGCTTCCATAGCACTCAGCCTGATTTCATCCATCCTCAAGTCTCACAGCCTCATAAACTGCCCTGTGAGAGGTTCTTTCATTCTTATTTAAAAGTCATTTCCAATTCTAGTAGCTTGAAGTCAGAGTGTAATATAGTTTCCCATACTGTGCCATTATATCAGGCTTCATCTGCATACTTTCTCAAGGGTTTTTTTCCCTTCGTTTGCACTAAAGGTCAGATCAAAGGAGTATCTTCTATCCCTTCTACCTCACTCTAATCCCCCTCACTGCCTGATTCTTTCCATCAGTACTAAATTTTGGCATCCCAGGAAGAGCTATTTAGCAGAAATCCAATTTGTCTACTCTTTCTCTTATTCTCCCCAACTACAAGAAATGACAAGTTACCGCTTCCATCTCATTTATTCTCCATTTTGCTGCCCACTTTGCCTGACAACTTCATGGCTAGTGAGTAGGATAGTGTCTGTTTCTCATAATTTCTCCAGGCGAGTTCTTTCTGGGCAGACAGCTGAGCATCAATTGAACGTCTTATTGCACAAAGTAAGGGCCATGTAACTGATGCCACAGTCTGCTTATAATCAATCTTATACCTTGTGTGCTGTTTTCAAGGACTGTAATGATGTTCTCTATTCTCTGGGCTATTTTAAGGATGTCCCCTTAGTCATGCAGCAAACCCAATTCATCAAGGAATTGTGCCAATCCACACTTCACAATGGACGACAGTATCTCTGTAACAGTCTCCACAGTACCTTCAGAGTTGTGTTAGCCACTTGCATTTTTTTTTTACCGGTAACAAATGCAATGCAGCTGCCATTGCAATAAGAAGGCATGCCAATCTATGCCATAAAGAACATTAGTCATGTCTCTTTTCTTAGTTAAGGTTTCGCTTATGAGATGAGACACCATGTCCATAACAACTCTTACAAAATAATTCTTAATTAGAACAGGCTTAAAGTTCAGAGGTTTAGTTAGTCCATTATTATCCTGGCAGGAAACATGGCAGCATGAAGACAGACATAGTGCTGGAGAGGTAGATGAGAGTTCTACCTCTGAATTAGCAGAGAGTAGAAATAGAGAGTCACTGGGCCTGCATTGAACACTTAAAACCTCAAAGCCCACCCCTATACTTCTTTCTACAAGAACACACCTACTCCAAGAAGGCCACAGTTCCTAATAGTGCCACACCTATGAGTCTATAGGGGCCATTTTCATTCCCACCCCCACATCTGTGGGTCCCCTGTGAATACTTTACCTTCAAATAGCTTAGTTTTAGTTGCTTGTCTTTTACCCACAGCAGAAACAATACATGTAGTCTTCTCAAACTCATTTTTGATTCTGTTGAGCTCCAAGTGTAGTATGGACTATTTCTTGGTATACAAAGAAGCATGTGTTCACCCCAGATAAGGGCCCCATAACAATGAAGGAAACAAACTTATCCATTGATGAACTGATGAGTTAATTAGGGTCACTTATAGGAGAAGCCAATAGAGAGGTGTTCTATAGTATTATGGGCAACTTCAAGGTGACTTAAACGATGAAAGAAAATTCTCTCCTGTGAGAAATTGTTCCCGTGTAGATAAGTGGGACTACCTGAACTCCCTGCACTGCCCATTAAAGATCAGTAATGGAATCTTGGGTAAGCTTCCTGAGAGTAATCCTGCTCCTAAAAGTTTAATAAGGAAATGGTGATGTATTACACAGTAGATGTCATTCTACAAACAATAGGATTTCATAAAGGGTCTAATGATGTCTTGAAGAAACCTACCTAGAGGAATTAGATTATGTGTTTAGGATCTAATCCCTAAAAATATACAAAAATAACACCAAATAATTCCAATGTGTCATTGATGCCGTGGTATAATACCTGTCCCTAGAAAATCATAATCCATATTCTGCTCTGAGCATGTTACTTGTGAACTTCCAAGGGTATCCTCTCCGAGAAATAGTTTACTGGCTCAAGGAAGTATTGTAGCCAGTAATTGATACTAAACCCAAATGTGTTCACAATGGACACAGTAACATCGCTGAAAATGACACTTGGCTATCTACACTAAAAATTAATAGTGCATTGACTCTAAGTTCAATTCTACAGTGGATGTTAGAAGTTTAAGACATCAACCTAAGAAGCAGGAACAGCTGATAAATACCCATTCTAGGTCAGGCACACAATTGAGAGGAGCACAGTGTCCTCAGTAACAGAGTCTTTCTTCCAGACAGCAGTTTGCTCCAGGCTTCTTCTGTGCTTCTGACTGTCTTTCCATTAGGTGCACACTATTTGTTTAGGAAAGGAGATAAATGGTTTTGGGGTTTCTTTTTTCTACATTAGATTCAGGCTATGGGTCAGATGAAGATAAACAAACAAGCACAAACTTCAGATGTGTTAACTAAGGAAAGTTGGTTTTGTGTATGTGTGTGTTTCTCTAAAACAATGACAAGAAAAATTAATTTTGTGTTGAAAATACTTTCAAACTAATAGTATGTGTTATAATTCAGAACATTATTTAGGCTAAAAGTTATAAACTGAAGTTAAAGGATATTTATCATAGACAAGCACGAGACTTGTCTTTCTAAAATGGGACATATTTGGTGCTTTTTGTTTCATCATTTTAGGTTGCTATCTTTTCTATTCATTAGAATCCATTTTTACTATGGCTACCATGTATATCCTTCATTATATCATGATGATCTAATAAAATACTTTGTTTTCATGGGTTTCCTCTTAGTTCATTTTTACTACAGGCATACACTTGATATAACAGAGATTTGATATAATATGAATAATTTGCATATTAGGTCACTAAAACTTAAAAAAGGGAATGGTTGAGCCATACCTAGTGAAATAGAAACCATATAACAGCCTTCTCTTTACTATTATAAGCCTAATCTCATAGGTACACTTTTTTACTTTTTGTTTTAGTTTAGGTATATGAAGGTCCTTTCATATTGCTTTATGTTATTTATTGATAAAACATTGAAAGCTTATGAAAAAATTGTGTCTGATAGTATGTCTGAGATTGAGTGTGCATATATTATTTAATCATGCAATTTAACCCATTGTATTGACTGGTTTTGTGTGTCAACTTGACAAAAGCTAGAGTCATCAGATGAAGGAGCCTCAGATGTGAAAATTCCTCCATGAGATAGAGCTGTAAGGCATTTTCTCAGTTAGTGATTAATAGGTGAAGGACTTTACAGGGGGTGGTGCCGTCCCTGGGCCGGTGGTCCTGTGTTCTATAAGAAAGCAGGCTGAGTAAGCCATGAGAAGCAAGCCAGTAGGGCACCACTTCTTCATGGATTCTGCGTCAGTTTCTGCCTCCATGATTCTGCCCTGTTTGAATTCCTGTCCTGATTTCCTTTGGTGATGAACACCAAAGTGGAAGTGGAAACCAAATAAACCCATTCATTCCCAAACTGGTTTTTGATCACACTGTTTCATTACAGCAATATAAACCTTATGACATCTATATGTGTTTCTTCTGTCTTTTAATTCCATAATCTCATTCCAAAAAAAAATATCAAGTAGTCTTGCCACTTCCCAGTAGTTCACTAGTTGGTCCACTTCATTCAAATGTCAGTTGCATAAAATGTAAAATGAGAAGTATGGCATCTATCTGGTGAGGAGTGCATGAATATTGCCTTAACTCATTTCTTACACACTTCTCTCCCCTCTGTCTGATATTAAAAATAAATATAAACCTTAAAAATGCTTCTTCTAGGGTGGAGAGATAGCACAGTGGTCAAGAGCACGGGCTTCTCTTGAAGAGTTCGTGTGTTAAGTTCCCAGCCTCATATATGGTGATTCAGAACTGCTCATAACTCCAGCTCCAGTGAGAATTGTCTTCTATTGTCTTTGGCCTCTTTCAGGACCTTCATTTCTGTGCACATGCACCCATTCATTCGTGTGTACATACTCATGATTAAAAATAACTCTGAAAAGAATGGCTTATTATAAATTAATTTGTGAATAGAATATGAATGACAACTAACAGATGAAACTTATTTCAAGAGCTCGGAATGTAGAGAACACTTCCTTTCCAAAGCATCCTCTCTGCCATAAAAAAAAGGAAATTCTTCATGACTCATTCATTCATTCAGCAACTCTTTTTAGAAGATCTAATTTTTATAACACATTGTTCTGACTTCTGATAATAGGTGTTGGTATCAGTAAAATGTGTGCCTTCCTCTAAATATATACTGTCTCTCAAGATCTGACTTTTAGTCTGTACTAAATCACTACTTAAGCCATAAAAATATGTGCAGAATTTCTCATATTCTCAGAGTTTGTGTCCTCATTCCCCATAGCCCTCTCCATCACACCTTCAAAACATTATCAACATTACTCAGGAATGTATAAATATAATTTAGTATTTAGTTCATTTACACACATAGTGTCATTATTCATGTTTAATGCATCAATGCGCTTCTATTTGATAGCTACAATAATCACTTATTAAAGAAACTGTTACTTTTTCTCTCTCATGCTGTAGAATGTAACCTTCCCCAAAATGCATTTGCATTTATTAATCTCACATATCATCTAGTTTCCTATAATTTTGACTGGAGCCATATGCAGGAAAAAAATGCAAAAAAAGAGAACAAAGACTTGCCTACCTCAGCTGTCCAAATTCAACCAACAATTAATATTTGCAGATGCTAGGGAATTTACTCAGCCAGTTGCTGCCAGGGCACACCTTGATCTACCCTTGGGGCATGGCATTAGGCCTCCAAGTACATAATTCTGCAAGGAATTGAACAGGTGTGGAAAGAACCCACAGATTAACTGCCAAATGTCTAGTTTCAAACTTTTTGATTCATAAAACAATGTCACTATTAGGTTTGTATTAACTTCTGATAAGATCTTTGCTAGAAATAAACACTAAAGCACATTATAGAAACCAAGGATATTTAACAAAATTGAAAAGGTCTTGAAAGAACATGAATTGTTCTTTGTCCTACCTATGATTACTTCCTCTATGTGAAGATGATACATAAAATCATAATAGAGACATATATAGATAAAGAAATTAGTAATATTTTTTCTGGAATTTACTTTATATTTAAGTGGTAGTTGTGGAGTTGGGATGACTACAAATGGCAGAATGTTTTAGAATCTTAATTTCTCTTAAAATGCAGCTTGTACAGCAATCTCACTAACAGCTGATATAGGAGGGTCATCTGTCTATGGGTTACTTTCATTGGTTAATAAAGAAAC
>LOEQ01001810.1:300153-312493 GCA_001685075.1 Bramus lutescens
TGTTGTTATTTCGGGGTATAAGCTAGCCGTGCGGGAGCTGGGCCGGACAAAAAGCAGGGCCCGCTCCCCCCTTATCACTACAACCAATCCTTAGATAGTTGTAAGTAGCTGAGAGTAAGTGCAGATTTCTGGCTTTTCTGATAGACGTTCCAAGGTCTTCCTTTGAACTTTGGGGAATAAAACAGGTTTGCCATCATTTGCAACTCGTATCTATATATTTTTTTTTACTCCACATAAACAAGTTCTTTTGACTCGTCATTTAAGCCAACCCTATTCCTGCCTACTTCCTCACTGAACGGCTAGCAGAAGACCAAAGTCATCACTGTTTCAGACCCAAAAGGAAACCATCGTTTAACCTCTAAACTATTTTTGTATAATGCCACTGATTCATAATATATTTGAGCAACTTGACTGTGTATACCTTAAGAATGAAGAATAAAGAGAAAAATATTGCCTTAGTATCATTATGGAAATAGTTTGCAGGTTAATGGCCTATGGAAATATATGGATTCCTAAGACATAGTTTGAGAACTCTCAGTCATAGTTTGAGAATTATCTTCTATTTCATAATTTTGAGAAGAGCAGTATTATTTAACAAAGACAGAAAATATGCCTCCTGTAAGCTAATACTATATTTCCTCCCCCTTCTCCCCGGGGGGGGATGGCTAGAACAAAGCAATAAAAATTCATAATTTTGAATTCAACTATTTAAATCCATGTATTTAATTTAATATAGCTAAGTGCAATATTTACCCCAGTAGCATATTTTTCTTTTACAATCCTAGGATTTTAAAATCTTCTCCGGAATTCAATAAGAATATTTCCTGAGGATGATGTGACATCCCTGGTGAGTCCCCATATCATGGTGTCATCTAGTATGTGGCAAGGCCCCAGTAAAGGGACTATGGCCAGCTTGAACATGGCAGGCATGAGGCATAGCTCTAGCAGGACTTGCCTTTCTCCCTGATACCCTCTGCCTTGCTAAAAGCTGCTAGGTTACATTTCTAAAGATAACTACCAATCTCTATTTCCTTATTTGGCCACATCCTTCTTCTGAGGTTAACTACCAAGTTCCAGCTATCAAAGTATTGAAGTCCAGCAATCAAAAGCCCTCTTTGGCTCACCTAATTATCATTCCCAATTAAAATTAAACATATCAATCTAACACAGATACCCTTGTACCTTTACAAATTGCCATTTTCCTATTTTTCTTGTCTGTCTCCTTTCTATTTAGAAGCAGTCCTTTGTCCCTTTGGGAGAAATATCCATGACCCCTTTCCATTCTTCCTGTACCTTTCTTGCTATCTATCTCCTGTCTTTGTCTTTGATTCTGTCATCTGTCCACCTGGGGCAAATACATTTCCTTTGTGCTAAGAATTTGGGCTAGGGATGTCTTGCACTGACTTTGATATTTCCTACACTGACCACAGAAAATAAAGTATATAGTGCTAGTAAAAAAAAAAGTTCAATCCTAAACTTTCATTAGATTTATAGCATTGAATATTACTCATATTTTAAATTGCCTGAACATAAAGGATTTTTTACTGTTAATAGGAATATAGATTTCTTGATGGTTGTATAATTAACCCATCTTTGCAATACCATCTGTGAAATCATCCATGTACAAAATGAGTCCTGCCGCACACCTAGCATCTCTTTAAAAGGGTCTAAAGCGAACTGTTCATCTATTTCTATTTCTTTTCTTGTTACCTTTTACTTCTAAAATATCATTTTTATTTTTCATTTATGTATATGTGTTGGATGTATATTAGTGTGAGTATATGCTACATGTGTGTGGATGCCCAGATTTGCCAAAAGAAGGTATTGGATCCTCTGGAACTGGGATTACAGCTAGTTATGGATCCCCCATCATGGGTATTTGGATGGGAACTTCCAGATCTTCTGGAAAAACTGAAACTATTCTTTACAGTGGAGCCATCTCTCCAGCACTGTATGCCCTTTTATTTTTACACATTTGCACTAATAGCTATTCTTTAATGAATAACACATAATTACTATGTATTATCATGGAAAGAGTAAAGATAGACATCCATTAAAGGCAACAAGCACACAATGTGTATGAGCAAACTCAGTGAGGAATGGAGGAAGAAAAGGAGAAAATAGAAGAAAAGGCAGGAAAGAGAAATACGCATACTCAAAAGCTTATTAATTCTCAGTCGTTAGAATTTCAAGACAACTCTCAATGAGACTGACCACATGTGACATTCAGAGTGCTGGTATTTCCCGTTCCTAATCTATTTTTAGATAGTAGCTTCAATTGACTAAGTACATCTTGATCATTAACAACAAAGCCGGCGGAATCACAACATGAGAATTCAGTGCAGCCGGGATGCCCTGTTGTCATGCAGGCTGGTGGGATATGTAGTCTCTGTAACCCTCACCTTTCCCCAGCTCGGTTGTAGAGCGCAGATAAGGGTGAATGAAGACTTTGACAAAAGAAATTAAATCACTCTAAAAATGTAAATAAAGCAGAGATGAGCTTCAGATGTGACACAATTCTGTATCTGGACTGTTATCTCCAGACAACATTTTGGAACTGTATCCCTGTGTCTGCTTCTCATAGCGGAGTTGTTCTTTACCCTGGATTTTCATAAGAATCCTGGAGGATTTGAGAAAGGCCAATTAATCAATGCCAGAGTGGATAATGATTTATGACCAGACTGCAAATAGGAATGCATACCTTTCACTGATACCTTCTCTCTATTGACCAGGTGTTCCCTTTTTCTTTTCTTTCCTTTTTTTTTCATTTTTCTTGGAATGCTTCCAAACATCTTGCTGTCAAACAGGCTTTTTTTTTTTGAGATAGCAAAGTTGTTCACAGAGCAACTGAGTTCAGTTGACTTCAGTAGCTCCAGCTACCCAATGAAAATAGGGAAGAAAACCCCAGTGTAAACTTTTGAATATGGAGCAACCCATTTGTTAGTTCGACAAGTTATAGAATAAGCCTTGGAATGCACACACTGTACATAAGGTGTGTGTCTATCTGTCTGTGGTAACATATATGGGATAGTCTCTCCCATCAATGCCCTTCTCTGTGCTGTCAGGTTTGCACCTAGGCATTTGGATAGTATTACTGGGTTACCCTCACCATCAAAAGAAAACACCTGGATAGTTTTCCCTTGCCGTTTACTTTTATCCTTCCAGATGTGTGGTTTAAATGTTCAATCACATTTTATCGTGCTTTGTTCCTAAATCGTAAAATGCTTAACAAATAATATACGACTGGTGGGGACAAGTGGATGAGATACTATCTGGTACGAGTAGTATACTACTTTTTATAATGCTCAGATTTATTTCAGTGATTTCACTGATAGTGTCTCTGGGATGGTGGAATGCACAGTAATAAAGCTGACAGGCTTAATACTGCTGTGTGTCTAGTGTTAGAAACACATGTCTGCTTTATGCAAATACGCATTGACTGTGAGTCTTGTCATTCTGGAATCCAAACATGTCCTCTGTAAGGCCCAAGACAATTAGTAAGATCGAGTTAAGGCCAGGGGTGGAGAGGGCAAGGCCTAGGAAAGAAAATATTATTGTTACTTGTAGATATTTATTAAATGCAATTTCCTATTAATGAACGGAATCCAGGAATAAAACTCCTGCTAAGTTATAATCTCAGTAATAAAAGAGGAAAGAACTCTTATTGTTTTCTCTGCTGAAACAATGGGGGTTAATTAATAATCTAACACTGTATTTGGGGCATAGTAAATAGATTATTTTATTGTGTCATAAATGCAGAAAGTGACTCTTTTGTGAGAAAGGATAGCAAACAGCTTTAAAGGAGCCATCCTTACAGGCCTGACTAGTTTACAAACCCTACTTCCATGTGAGATCTGGGGCCCAAGCTTGATTTTGAACCATACTGAAGAGGTTACTGATTTTACATTAAAACATACTTCAAGTTTTGGATATCTATTGCTTGGTTTGTCTACTTTGCTTCTAGAATTTCTTCTATTTGTAATGTTCTCTAGAGTGGTCATGATAGGGGACCCATTTTCTCAGCACTATTGATGCAGGTGTGAGAACATGGACAGACATGATAAAATACTTTGTATATTACATATATATACACATGTATACTCATAAACAGAAAGAAGAAAGAAAGTCAAATACAGACAGACATACAGGCACACACGCATACATATGCACATGTACACATGCACATGCACACAGAGAGAGGCAGACAGAGAGACAGAGAGAGAGGGATAAAGTTCAATGACTCCAGTTTCATAACTTAGCCATGCTAGATCAATCAAAATAAACTCATTACAAATATTCAAAATATTTTTATCTTTATTAAAAACAATCATTTTTCATTATACATACCAATTCAAGTTCCCACTGATTCTCCTCCTCCCATTCCGTCCACCTACCACCTCACCCCACCCAATCCACTCCATAGAGAGGGTAAGGCACATTGCTTTGGGGAAGGTCCAAGGCTGTTCCTAATATATCAAAAAAGAATAGGCTCCCTAAAGAGTCAGTACAAGCAGTAGAGAAAAATCTTGGTGCCACTGCCAGTGTGCCCTCCATCTGCCCTAGTCATGCAACTATCACTTACATTCAGAGGGACTAGTTTGGTCCTAAGCTTGTTCCTTCCCTGTCCTGCTGGAGTTGGTGAGCTCCCATTAGCTCAGGTAAACTGTTTCAGTGGGTGAACCCATCATGGTCTTGACCTCTTTGCTCATATTCTCATTCTTTCTACTCTTCAACTGGGACTTTGGGAGCTCAGTCCAGTGCTCCAATGCAGTTCTCTCCTTCTGTTTCCATCAGTTGCTGGATAGAGGCTCTATGGTGATATTTAAGATATTCTTCAGTCTGACTACAGGGCAAGGTCAGTTCGGGAACCCTCTCCTCTATTGTTTACGGTCTTAGCTGGGATCATCCTTGTGAATTTCTGGAAATTTCTCTAGAGCCAGGTTTCTTGCCAGCCCCATAACGGCTCCCTCAATCCAGATATCCTTCAATGCATGGGCACAGGAGACCACTTCTTAGCATAACCCCAGTAGCACAGACACTGAGAGAAACAATAAATAACTGGGACCTCCTGAAACTGAGAAGCTTCTATAAAGCAAAGGATACAGTCAATAAGACAAAAGGGCATCAGACAGAGGATTGACCTCAAAATATATAAATAACTCAAGAAATTAGACCTGAAAATTCCAAATAACCCAATTAAAAATGGGGTACAGAAGCTAAATTACAAGATGAACACTGGGGAAAACATATATAGATCCACCTGGAAAGTCAAAATAGATAAGATCACCTGGCAATATTGGTTCATGGGGATGGTGGGAGTAGGGAGGGCAGAAAGGGAAGAGAAGGGGAGAAGGGAAGAGGACTTGAGGGAATGGTGTAGTCAAGATGGTGGAAGGACAGAGATAAGAGCAAAGAAAGCAATAATTAAAGTCTTAATATGAGAACCAGAGTCGTATTTCTGAAATAAAGAAGAAAGCTTTATAGTATATATTTGGAAGAAATTATATGAGTTAATAACTGAAAGTCTGAGCCTTCCAAGTATGATTTTTAGGTTCTCCTTGGTCTCTATCTCACCTCTGTCTTTCCTAGGATATTCCTCAGTTCCTTGGATTCCTTGAGTTGAAATACTTTCTGGCTTATCTCATTAATTCAAATGAGAATTTTTTTTTTTACTTTGCACCCAGAAGTCCTAATTAACATAACTTCGAAAATTAGTAATGTTCAGGTACTCTGGAAACAATCACTATTGTACAGGACAAAAATATTTGCAAAAGCTATAATGCCAGCTTTATATCTAGAGTTGTCCCAAATATTTTTTCATTAATGAGATCATTTAAGAAATTAAATAATCTCCAAGATTACCATACAGTGAATGTTACACAAATAAGAACAAATATAATACAGTCCTATTAAATATGATTATGCCAAATATATGATATATAAACATTATTCCTTTGTTCTTGTTTACCCCCACATATTTCAGATTTTCCATATACAGATGAGTATAAGCTTGGCTGGATAAACAATAATTAAAAATTAAACATGTCAAATTAAAATTGGACAGAGAGGAATTGTTTACTTCTTTGCAAAACAAGTCCTAAAATTTCTCCAGCTTAAATTTGTACATATTAAGAGGACTGTTACTACGTTGAGAGCATGGCCGATGACCTAAAACGGCAGGAGAGGACAGCGTGGTTGATCGCAAAAAGGCAGAGCCTCAACCCTGCCAATTGTGACTTCTTGGGTCCCGAGTTACAAAGCTGTATTTTGTAACCTTGAGAGTGAGAAGCTTAGTACTATGGCCACTAGACTTATGGTCCTTGAGCATCTATTTTAAACAGTTTATATTTAACCACAGGTGACTAATAGAAACTCTGAGGATTGCCTGTGCATAGGTCATCTTTTTACGTGGACAACTGGGATGGTACATTACTTAGCCTGAGAGAGATGATCAGCAACTATTGACTATGCTGTTCTTGACTAATTGTTTTTGATCATTGAAATTGATACAGAGAGATCAAAATGATGCTGAGTAGAAATAAGTCACTCTGCAGAATCTGAGAAGAAAGTTAAACACAAGCATTTAAACTTTATAAACATGAAGAACAAAGAAAAAAGAGGCAATTATATGCTACCAATGTATCTACTTAAGAAATAAGACATATTCATTAACTTGAGGTAAGAAAAGTAAAGTCATTGAATTTATTCACATGTTGTAGATTATTTTGCTTGGTGCTAGAAATCAAATCTCAGGCCTCGTGCATGAAAAGCAAGCATCCTGTTACTGAACAGTATTCCAAATGCCAATTACCTGAGATTTCAAAATGCCGTTTCAGGGAAAGTATAATAATCAGTGATAATATCCAAACATTCTGAGCAGAAGTCAAAAATATGAATATATTTTTTCTCTTTCTTTATGGGACTCACTTAGTTGATTCTGATCCTCTTGTACTCTGATTTTTAATTACTAATCTTCCATTTCAAACACATTTCTTACTCACTACACATGCTTTAAATTTACACAACTCATATATCTGAAAAACAAAACAAAACAGAAAAATCCTCCATTTTCCATAGTAACAGCAGTGGCAGGAAATTTATATCACAGAGACTCAGAATTTAGCTTTGTCTCTGGTTCCCATAAAGACATAGAGGAGGGGGAGGACAGAGGAGGAAAAATGGAAGGGAATGGAAGAGGAATGGGGGCGGGGAAAACAGGAGTAAAAGGCGCTGTGGGGATTATACAGTAAAATGAATAGAAGAGAAATCCAGGCAAGTATCTTAAAGGGGAACTGTCTGCTCTCTTCATGTTGGGTGTGGATGTGGTGCTTTCTCACCCCAGGCCTTTCTTCACATTCACATTGCCCCGACTCTTCGTGCACATCACCCTCAGCTGCACGTATTCTACTCTCCTTACCTCTGTACATACATCCATAGTTTTCCTTCCTGTGCAGGCTCAGTTTTCTCAGCTTTCCTGAAATAATTGCAATTGAACTCGAATATTTCCCTGCAGCAATTCTCAGTATCTTGCTAATTCTAATCTAACAGGTGGGGGATGGTTTGAGGGGCTTAGGAGTGTTGTGCATGAATGCTTATCACATAGGGTTCAAACATTCTTTCTTACCTAAGTGACCCTTACTACCATTTTCTGTTAAGCAGAAATAATGAATACCACAGAGCTACTATAATAACTAACAAATAAACCACACATAAAAAGTATCTAAGGAAATGAATCATGGGAAATGTTCAACATGAAATATATACATTTATACTTTCTTCTTCCTATTGTAATTTATATTAGTTTAGGGTATTATTTTCTAGATCTTAAGGACATTGTCCCATGTATCATCAAAACCCATATACAATAACCAGGTTTTAAGTCTTTTATACACATAATCTTGCCACAATTTATCAGTAATTTAGCAATTCATAAAGTCAATAATCCTGATTTTCACATTTTGAAAAACTGAACAAATGATAAAAAAGCAATAAGTACCATAAAGATGACATAGAGCCCATTTAGCACTAGAAGTATAAAAGTAAACAGGTTAGTTCTAGCTTTGCATGTGAAAAGATTTTTATCACTATAGACACACAGCACAAGCAGTGTATAAGCAAATAGATTTATTTTACCTCATAATAGAGAGCCGATAATTTCTATTCATCTTCTACATTGTTCTTGACTTGAGGTTGAGTGTGTGGTAGAGCAAAGCTGTCCACCCAAACTGTTCCAGGAAACAAAAATTAAAGAGAAAAGTGTCAGTATTAGGAGGTGCCTTTCAGCGCACACACACAGGTAGTCATTTCCTCCAACAAAGTCCTACTTTGCAGAGTTCCACGACCCTCACTGTATTTTGTGGTTTTGAATCTGTCAATGGATTAAATTATGTATTCATTTATGCTCAAGCTTCTTGTTCTCATTGGCTCTGGAAATGCCCTCATAATCAAATCCAAAGTATGCTTTGCTAACTAGGCATGTTCAGTTCTGTCATGTTAGCATTTAAGATTGTTTATCACTGAGCACATTAATTCAGAAATAAGGCTTAGGTTTTTGGAGCTGAAATGTCATTTACAATGATACCATCTCCCCCCCCCCACAAAAGAAGTAAGGCTGTCTTGTTAGGTTGTCAAGTTAGGTGGGACAATCCCCATCATTAAGAAGTATCCAGTAGGGGAAAAGAGACATAATTTGGAGTATTAAGTGATACCTACCATCTGTGTGTGAATGTGTGTGTGACTGATGAAGAGTATTAATAATCATATATCACATAGAACACTGTGCCAGATATGGTAACATACTGTCTGTAAACAAAAGTTACATGGATGCAACTTATCAAGTGTATATTCAGAAACTTCATGATGCAGTAAAATGCACCCGTTTAAAAATCTAGAAATGTGACTGTTGTGTTTGAACACAGAACTCTAAATGCTTTTATGCTATTATCTTATTTTTTCATTTAATCTAATGGCACGGGTACAGTTACTTGTCCCATTATACATGAGTTGTTTCAAAGGTACTGAGATTTATGCAAATGAACTAATGATATACTCCAAATTTCAACTTGGTCTAACTCTATAATATGGACTCTAAGCTGGAAATAATGGCTATCCCAAGAAGAATAGGCACCATCTCAGAGTGGCTAAATACAACAATGGGACCATTCCAAAAAGTCACTTCACAAAGGGAGAAAACAGAATTTGCTTTGAATGGAGATGGTAAAGCAACAGTGGTGAAATTAGAAGCCATGGAAGGTGGAGGCTCCAGTCTGAATTTCAACTGAAATGAGCAAGGAAAGGGAAAGGGATGCACTTTGAATCCTTTTACACTATTCAGATAGTTTCCTTTTAGACTACTTTCAGTTGCGTTATTGTGCGGTTTTTGTTTTGTTTTTACTGCTTTGCAATATTTTGACTAACTGTTAATCCCTCTCCCTAATAATACAAGCTGAGGTCTAGGGAAGTCTTGACATCTTCCATCCAGTCATAGGCCCTTTAAATTATCAGGATCTGAGGTCTATCACTGTTTCTCCTTAGTCTGTCCATGACTGATCATGTTCTCATGTTATCACCCTCATATAAATTGTTACCATATTTTACCTTCAGTTACCTCCTCTTTTCTGAATTTGTCCTTCTACCTTTGTACGTAGGAGCTCCTTCTTCCAAAATATCTCTTGAAGTAAAATGCTAAAATATCTTCTGCGGTGTTCTGCCTCTTTCAGAATCAACTCTAAAAAACATCGACCTTGAGCATAAAAGAAAAGAAGAATCCTCTAATGGAGTCACCAGAAGCAATGGGCAGCTCTAGTTCAGCTTTCTTCCCACCGTCTATGCAAACCTCCTCTAGCTATGGTGAATGATGTAAAAGGCTATTGACCAAATGCACATAGCACACCTGTGGCAATCTTCTAAACTAGTACATGATATGTAACTCTACCATGCCTTGTCAGTTGGCAATTGCACCATTCTTTCTGTTTGCCAGGCTTTGGGTGTCACACAAAATAGTACAACTGGCAATTTGCTAAGGCACATGTTCGACGATACCCTCACTTTTCTCGAAAATGTATCCTCCAGTTTAAAGAAATATTACAGAGAATAAAATAACAGTCAGACATACAGTAAGCATTACATATTACACCAATACAATGTTAGATGAGGAAAACTCATATGAACATATCTGTCAATTATCATCCATTCCATTGAAGGGGGGGTCTGGTGTAATCAACTTGCCACCAACCTGAGTCCCCTGGAGGGCTGATAAGAGAGCAAAGACACCACATCCATCTGTGCTGCTGAGTCAAACTTTTCAAAGACAGTCACTGTATCAGTATTGTTACAATGAAACCATACTTTCCCCATCTATGCTTAGGTAGCATTATTTTTTTAAAAAATCATGAATACTCAATAGCTCTCTGTGAACTCTGGCTTTGATGAGTGCAGAAAAGGGTGACCTATACTAGTGAGACATTTTGTCTCCCTGCTTTTTTTTCTTTTTTTTTTTTGTAAATCCTGACAGCACATTTTTTTCTTGGTTGAAGATAATATTCCTAGATTTGCAAATTGAGCATCAGTCCCAGGTGTTTATTTCTACATTGTCTTTTCCAAACCAGTTATGAAGTAACGAGTCTACCTTTCACTGTCCAGATATATTCTTTTTTTATTTGACCTGTATAGTACTACCCAAGACCTATAGCTCTTGTTTGTAAATTATCTGTGTCCTCTCCCTGTGATCACACCTCAAAGGAGAATGTCTTAAGATTTGTCTCTAGATATTAGTGTCTTTATCAGGGAGAGTGTTCTTCAGGGGAAGACTCACTATAATCTGCAAGCAAAGACTTAGGAAAGGGAATGTTGGTATGCTCAAGCAGAGTTAATTGGTCACTTTTTCAATGACAGAGAACTGTAAAAATTTTCAGCTCAATGTATTCAAGCACATTCGACCAAGCATCCCTGTGTGAGGTATCAGAGTATCATTCCTTTTCTGGTTTAATTTTAGAGACTGACTCTCTGAATTAGCATTCTTCTCACTCTTGTAGATTCATCATCTCATTTTCAGTCAGTTTCTCCATGTGCTCTACTCTCTGGCTGTACATCTCTGTTTGTGTTACCAGAGAGGCCGTTTTACATTCACATCATGAACTCAGCTTGTCATTTTCTCCCTTCAGCATAGTGATATGTAACACGAACTCTAAAATAAAGCTCTTCCTGTACAGCACAAGTGGAAGAGGCATGGCATGAGCTAAACTACCCCTTCCGGTCTTCATACAAACCATCTTGTCACAGGGAAAGGCTGTATACATACGTACAAGGAATTATGATCTAATGTCCATAAACAATTCTCTCGCATGGCCACCAGGTGAATGACCCCATGCCAGGATTCTATCCCATCTGATAATTTTCTAGAACCATCGGTGTTAATTTAGATTGAATTCCTCAAAAGAAAATTTATGGAAGGACCTGATGACATGACTTTATGAGAATATGCTCCTTTTGGGGTGGTATAGAAATGGGGAGATATGAATGGGAGATAAGAGAAGTTGGTATGGTCTGAATCTTTTCTCTCTCCCAAATGTAATTGTTGCCCATTACTATTTGTAAATGTAAGGTTGTTAAGAAGTGATTAAGGCAAATCATTTCTCCTTTATGAGCAGTATTAAGGTACTTATAAAGATTCCAACTCTCCCATAATTACATGGCTTTACACATAATTGTAATTACAAATTGTCCTTCCCTCCAGAGGAAGGAATTTCTATAGACATCTAGAAAAACCTTAAACCTGGGCTTGATGGTCTCTAGTTTTGTGAGAAATATATCTTTATTGTTTATAAATCACCCAGCCAGTAGTCTTTTTGACGTAGTAACAAGCACAGACAAATACAAAGGCTGAGAAGAGTGTAAGATCATGAAAAATCTCACAGATATATTGGTTCAGTTGCTATGGAACTAATTATCACATTTAGTGACAAAACAAAAAATACTTACTTTTGAGCTCAACTTTGTGATTTAGAAATCCAGGAAATTTTAGATGTATCTCTGATTATATATTACAAAGTTAAAATGAAGAGACAGTCTGGCTTGGCTCACACCTGAAGACACTGGATGAATTATCTTCAAAGTTCATTCAAAGAGCTGGTGCAATACAGTGTCTTGGAATTATACAACTGTGTAGTGTTAGGGGAGAGCAGGCCTCTTTTTCATCCGGCCCAGCTCCTGCACGGCTAGCTTATACCCAGAAATAACAGCACACAAATTGTATTCATTTAAGCACTGCCTGGCCAATTATATCTAATCTCTTCTTGGCTAACTCTCAGATCTTGATTAACCCATTTCTAATAATCTGTGT
>LOEQ01001810.1:324704-449183 GCA_001685075.1 Bramus lutescens
GAGAGACAGAGAGAGACAGAGAGACAGAGAGAGAGAGAGACAGAGAGAGAGAGAAAGATCAAATGAAGAGTCAACAGGTAGATATTTTTAACTAGGAAAACTATTCTAACAAATTCCTGTCCAAACGTGTGTTGATTAAGTTGATTATTTCCCTAAGATTTAAAGGAAATTTCTACTGCTAGCCAGTAGGTGTGTGTGTGTGTGTGTGTGTGTAGTGTCCATGTGTGAGAGTATATAAGAGTACCATAAAACGAAAATTCTTGTGCTTTTTACAACTGAAGAGTTATTTTAGAAAAGATGTTTTCAGGGAATGGATGATTAATTGTTTCTTGCCACTTTATAATTACCCATATTTAGTCCTACACTCTAATTATTTTTCATGTTTCCAAGACTTTCTGTTGTTGGTCTTTAATAAGAGAAAATTAACAACTCATTATGGTCTTGGGGAGGATGGGACAGGAGGGAGGAAAAGAGAAAGAGCACATTTTGTTTTTCATTCCATTTTTCTCTTGAAGTTTTATTACCCACTGTTATCTTTGTTGTCATTCATCCGTTCTCTCCAGGTTATAGCTTTATTTGTCTGTGTTTCTTTACTGCTTGATCCTCAGGCAGATTATGGCAAGATTTATCTTCATTGTCTTTTGTTCTTAATTTTCTCTAATGAAGTTTCTATTTGAGCCTTGGGGTCTGTTTTGCTTCTGCTACATTCAATAGCGCATGGGTGAAAAGTCACTCTGACTCTGTGCTCAGCTGAGTCAGTCACATCATGCTTTTGTCTCACATTTCTTGTTGATATTTCTATGAAATGACCCTCATACAAATATCTCACATGATATTATTTATGCTATGTATTTCATTTGCAGATTTAGGCTTTCTAGCACATTTTTTTTTGAGTCTTACCACATGAATAACAAGTTTGACAGCATGGGAGTTGAAGATGAAACTGACTCTTTGTTTTCCAAAGGCTAGGCTCTCCTCTGAGCATTGAAGACTGGGTATCTTTTTTTCCCCAGACAGTGAAGTGGCCATGCAGAACTCTGTCTGCACCCTTTCAGGTGTTTAGTGATTTCAGACACAAATGCTACCTCCTCTGTAGTCCTTTTACCTTCGACCCCTACTACATCACCCAGCTTATTCCACTGCTATCTGACAAATGAGCTGTGCCATTAGCTTTCTCGTTTATCATTTTCTATACTACATTTCTTCTGCATTTAATATGCTAGGCAACCTCATGGATTGGTGCCTTTACTTTGGGGAAATGAAGCCCAGCAATACAACTCTTGTTCTGAGAAAGAGCACTCCAGAGGGCATTATTCCATCTGAGATTCTTGACTCCCAGTGCCTGAGTATGAGGCTTGTTTTCCTTGCTCTGTGAAGCACTATATAATGTATTTTCCATGGGTTTCATTCCACCAAACGCAAATACTGTCATCTATAATGGCTCCCAAATCAGAGTCTATTTTCCTTTAGCTTAATGCAGTGTGCTGCTCTGTTTCTTCGTCTCTGAGATAATCAGTTCTTTCCACTCAGTGTTAAGCTCAGGTTGCATTTAGTTCAATCACGGTTATCATCCAATGTACCAACCCTCATTGTTTCCTGGGCTCCATTTTGACCTTTTCTATCACTTGTATCCATCACTCAAAAATTTATTTTGGCATCATTTATCACCTTACATGTTCCACTTCACTTTCTTCTTCTACTCTAGTGGTAAAGCCGTGCCTGCATCATGATATTATTATATGTTTACCTAGTCTATTAAAATCCTCTGGGCACAAAGTTATTTGTAAAATATGAGGTTAACCATTTAAAATAATGTTTTGCTGTTTAAGTATCAAGTATCTTTACTTCATATGCATATGCTATATATGATGGTGATACTTTTGTAAATAAGTATATGTATGTATGTGTCTCTGTTTGTGATAAACAGATTTTTTATATTATTTGTTATCCTGTGATAGTTGTCTTAACCACCACAGGTTTTGATTGGATTTTGGCCTTTTGTCAGCATCCCCTGAGTATCTCCATCTTAATTTGGGTTTGAAGGGATTTAATATTATTCTCTTTATTTCATTACATCAAACACATATTTTGTTATCTATTTCGATCATATTCTTTCTCCTCTCCAAGTCCTCCAAAATTTTGTTGAACTACCTTTCCATAAAACTTTGTGTTCTCTCTCTCTCTGCAATTCTCCCCCAAACTATAAATCTACACCCCCCACACCCATGAAATATGTTGGTCTGCTACTGAGCATGAGGCCTGACTGGAGTGTGGCTGGTAGATTCAGAGTCATTGGGAGCAAAAAAAAAAAAAGGCTGAATTTTTTGCTCTCTCAGAATGTATTAATTACACATATTTTCTTGACTGTAGGTAGAAATTTGTGTCCACTTCCCCTTCTCAGTGTAGAAATTTTCTCTGGCTTCAATGCCTCAATTTTCACAAGTTTTCCGCACATCATTACAGTTTCTGTGAGTTCATATGTGCAGCTGTCCTGTTATGTCTGGAAGGTTTCATGTTCATGGAGTCATCCACCACCTCTGAGCTGAAAACGTTTTGCTCCATCCTCCTATAAGAATGTGCATATATGTGTTTACGTATATATGTGTATATTTGTGTTTCCACTTTGTTTATTGACTATGTTCTACATTTTAAGAATTATGTTTATTTCACATGAAATATCAGAAAAGAAAAACAATATTTTCAATTTGACTATTAATGAAAATAATTCTTTATTCTCATTGTACATTTTAAACTTTCTTTGAGTTCTGGAAACTAAAAAAAAAAGTAGCTTTCTTACACACTACAAATGTACCCTAGCACTAATTTATATCAAAATTATATAGCATGTAAAATTTAAACACATTCCTGAAGGACTCAAGTAAAATTTAAATTTCTTTTCATGTTCAACCATGGACCTTCACTCTGTTGTCTTAGTTCTTTTTAATATAAGTATTATTTAATTTAAGTATTTAATAAGTATTGTCTGCTAATACTTTGTAGACTTTTGGGTAAGAATGCAATACTTTCACACTTACTGAAACACTCTGATTGTCTCCTCTCTCACAGTCATGGCTCATTACTCTCATGCATCTTTTCCCCTCAGGCTGCTTTCAGTCCCCTTACCCATACCTTTATCAGAATAATAGTTACTCAGCAGCATCTTTTTTCCAAATCATATTCTTTTGAACATTTTAATCTATTTACTGCACTGATCTGTTGCTATTCTAAACAAATTGAGTAAATTTAAATAAGTATACTCACAATCCTACTTTTCTTTCTTATACTGCCATTTTGTACTCACGGCCAGTCAATGACCACAATTGTTGTCCATTTTCTCTTCTATCTATCTGCATTTACACATTTCTGAGTATTCTGATTTCAGTCATTACTAGCTAGCACTCTTTCAATTTTTACTGAGACTTGCTGAGATAAGCATCACATCCCTAAATTTTATGCTGCCTTCTATTATTTTAGCAAAGTTCTGCTTAACACAGAACCTGAGAAGGATAAGACACTAGAGCTAAAAACAATATCTGGTTAGAGCAACTCTGATTTGAACTAAAGAACACTGCCCAATCCTACCTTTTGGAAAAGCAAAGCACAGAAGTTTTAGTTTTGAAAACAAGCTAAAGAACTACTTTTTCACTGTATATGATTTTCTTTCATCTCCACAGAAACCTGATATTTGCATGTTTTTTCTCTCATGTCTCAATGTCTGCCTTAAAATAATAAAGAACAAGGAATGGCCTTTAATGGGCACTGAAAGATAAAGTCCTTGGCCATGAACAATAAGGCAGATTGTTTTTTCAAGGAGAGTTTCATATAGAACCAGTATCTAAGATATTCCTGGATAAGGAGTTCTTTGTCATGGAAGATTTGAAGACCATCACTGGAGGATTGACACAGATACTCTGACAATCCAAGTTTGGTTCCCGAACCTCCGTGGTAGAAGGAGAAAATTAACTACCTCAAGCTATCTTCGGTTCTCTATGTATATGCTATGGCATGTGTACACATACCACACACACACATACTAAATAAATGTAATTTCAAAATATTTTATAAAGATTTTAATACCTTTGTAAAGATATCAACCATTATAGAGATATCTACCCTGTGGTCTTTATTTTTAAATATCCACAAATATTCCATAGACTGTTTTGAGAATGCCAAGGGACATGGAAAACATGAGGGAAGTGGGAGATGCAAATAAAGTTGGCGTAGAATTTATTGCTTAGGAATGTATTTGAAAGCTTTGTTTATTGGTCTTTCCTCTTAGCACAAACCATTAATCAAATGATGCTTTCCTAGAAACCAGGGCAAGATTTAACAGAAGATATTAATCTATTTCTGAAGACAAAGGTTACTTTTCTTTCAAGCACTCTGAATACTTAATTTAAGCTCAGAATCACTATTCTTTCTTTTAAATGGAATGAGTGAACAAACAGTAAATAAATTGTCTATTCATATGCAAAATATTGAAAAATATTATTTAAAAAAGACCAGAATATATTGTCTAAAAGATGTCTTCTGCCTAAAGGCTAGAACTAGCAAGGCCTGCTGTTTAGGTAAAGAGTAAAGTGGTGTTATTGTTTCAGGGAAAGGACAGGTAAAGTGGCCTGTGATTAATGTGATCTTAGCTCAAGGCTGTAGTATTTGAGTGCAATGTATTTTTCTTTGATTGTGATATAATGCCCACATTCAAACATATAACATACAAATAATATATATATCAAACATTATATGCCTGAGTATATAATAAGATATCTTAGTATATTGGAAATGTAAATGACTGTATGTCTGCATTCACAAGCCCAGGTTCTCCTACAGGTTTCTACTGCAAAACCAAAATGTGTTGACTAGACAATGCAAAGGCTAGCTACTTTCCTAATTTTTCTTAAATATGATGCATAAAGCAATAGCAATGAACAGATCTATAATACATCCATCCCTCAGTTCCTTATATATGTCTATGAGGCTGAAGGTTGTGTTTTACAGTGCACATATATACGTCTATGTGCATGCCAGTGCTTTGACCCTAATAGCTAAACTTGTAAACCCATCTTTCCTTTTTAACTCTTCAAAATATATTTGTGGTAATATCTGGTATTATTCCACTTTTATTTTCTGGAAAGTAATTTTAACCTGAGATCTGCTGCTTTCTTATGTGAACAAAATAAAGCAGGTTTTCTTAAATTGGAAGTACACAGTATTATGTTTTGTGTGAGCATTCTCATAACAATGACATATCTTTTCTTGAGCTTGTATATACAATAATTAAGAAAGTGTGCATAAAATGTTTTGATACTTTTACACATTTTCCTAGTCTTAGTGTTTCCAAAATAGAGATTCAATAAAGTAATGGTGGTTTTCTCATTCTTCTGTCATTTGACACACAGGTAACTGTTATATTTGTTTTTAATATACATGTTTATATATTTTCATCACACTGTGCACATTATTTATAATTATTCTCATAGTGTCTTATTCCCTCCTCAGTTACTTAAAATAAATGTAACTGAATTACACGGTCCTCTTATTATGTGCTCCTTAAGATACTTTAAAATGAACATTTCAGTGTTGCATAATTTTTCCATTTTCTCTCTATTTTTATTGTTACTGTGATTAATGAACACAAATGCATTTTTTAAAATTTTTGTCAAGAATCATGCCCTGTAATTGTATTTTTAATTTAAAAAGATTGGAATATTCATAAACTACAAGAGAGAATACTTTTCTTTTCTACTCATTCCCCGAATTGATGCATCAGTCTTTATGTCCTAACAGAGATCCATCATCTCTAACACAAACAAGCAAAAAGGGGCCACTTGCTTCCAGTTGCATTTACTTACCATTCAAAATATCAGTACAGTAGTTCTGTAGGTCAAATAAGTTTGCTGCTTACCTAAACATCATTATGGGGTGGGCAATAGATCTGCAAATTAGTGCTGGACAGAGAAGGAGGTATAATTCTAAATACTTGTAGTTTTTATTGGTGTCTTTTAATCATGACTACCTAGTCAACATAATTTCCTACTTAGCACTTCTGATCCATCTCTGAATTATTAAAAGAAATATGAATAGGGTCAAAAATATCCACAGAGCTCTCAAAGTGACACAAAGTTCTATTTTTGTTTTGTCCACAGACAAATTTGTTTTACATAAATGGCTTTTTTTACAAAATTGAAATGTGAATATATTTTTATTTTTCCCAGTGAATACACAATACACAACTTTTTGACAATACTATGAATCAATTTTATGCTCATTTCTTTGCTGATCTAACAACACCAAATGAAACAACAAGATTTAGGATAGTGTTTGTTGACTCAAACTACATTGAAAAAAAAACTCATCTATAAAACAAAGTATAAAAAGTCTACCCACTGCCCCCACCACAAAATCCATTATCTTATAACACTTTAAAATCACAATGAACAATTTTAAAATTATGAGAGTAAAAAAATCTGTAAATGGCATGTCCTTTAAAAATGTATGTTGTTTCATTTGAAGTACCCATTATGATAAAGAAAAGAAAAAATCATTTCACCTCTCAGATAATGTGGAAAGACAGGGTTTTCTCCCACCCGCAATATACAGAAGTAGATGAACAAGCTAACAGTAGTGAATAATATGGTTTTGCATATCTTCAATATTGACAAGATCAATTCTCAGGGAAGTGATCTGCAGTTGTGAGCTCATTGATGCAGTAATTGTTTAATCATCAATGAAAAATTGCATAAATTCATTAAGTATTACTTGGTAGTATTTCATGAAATCACATACAAACTTGCAACTGAAATCCTACTGAAAATGTATAGAAATATGTAGAACATTGTACTATAACATAGAACATACTTGATCTGTTTTGTTAGTCAAAGTAAGTGAATTTGCAAGGTTTTACTTCACTTTGGTCGTGTGTTGTCTTACGCATTGGTCTTGACTTTCCTATATACTTCCTTGAGCTTCTCCAAATGCTGTGAAGGAGTTCAATGTTTTCATAGTCCTGTCCTCACCTAAGTTATTTTTGTAAAACGGCCTGGAAAGGGTAGGCAGATTCCACTGCTTATACTGGCACACCTGAGTTTTGGGGCTGCTTTTCTTGCATTCCCTAAGGAGACTTTGCCTTCTCTGAAAGAAGCTATCCTTGGGTCTGGCATGACTACACAGCAATATTGCCTTTGAGCAAAAAATGAGGTTTCATTTCCACCCAGAATTCCTTCTGATGGTTTATGCAGGTTTATGTTCAGGCTCACAGAAGAGTGAGCTCAGTAAATTTCCTATCACATTCAATTGATTACAAAAGGGGAAGATATGGGACTCTCACAAGTTATGGGTTCCTCCATCAACAATATGAATGTTAATGATGAATGCATTTGTACAAATAACCTAGATGATGAAGGCTTTCTGTTTGTGATAGTATGCCTGAATTTAAATGGTCATAGCATGTTTTCTTGTCTTTCTGGCAGATATTGGATAAAAGATTTTGCAGTAATCACAATCTGTAATCTGCATGAACACAATCTAACTGCTTATAAATCTATACTGCAGACAATGAGGCAGACATGGTGCTGTAATCCCAAATAATTCTTTATGCCATCATGTGATCTGAAGATCTCATTTTTGTGGCTTGGTTTAATAATTATCTTCCAATGTCAGTAACCATACTTATGGGATACTGTAGTACACTAAATTATGCTATTCATGAACATAAAGTGAAAATCCAACTAAATCTATTTCTTAAAAGATCCTATGCTTTTAAACAGAAGCTGTGGGATAGGGAACTGTGTAAATACAAAATTAAAGTTGCTGTATCTTGGAATTGACAATAATTACATAATCCTCTTTCTTTTTTACAGAAACTGTTCAACTTTTCCCATTTCCTTGTACCAGAGACATCAAATGTCAATAAAATTCAGGCACTGATGGTAAAAAGTTGTTAAAGGGTGTATTAGAATTATTTGTCCCTTCAGTGAAGAAAGTTAACTATATGGCACTAAGAAAATTTTGAGACCCACGAAGAACATCACATTCTTTGCTCATCTGTGGTACAGTAGCCTTGAAACCATGAACTTATGTATTTCATATTATAATGTCATATGAATTGGCAACTGAGCCAATAATGCACAGTGTGTATTGTCAATCAAAATGCCTCCTACTTGAAAATTGAATATTTTGGCCATCAAAATGAATATTTTTAAGATACCATCTATTGAACATATCACAAGAAAAAATAATAGAAAACATTGGTAGGACTCAAATTTAAGATTGTGTAGGTAGCACATGGGAAAATGTCATAAGTGTTAATTTGAGGAAGGCTATCATCTACTTGACTTACATACATGTAGAGTAGCTAACATACATTTCAAAGTCACATTTATTTTGAGCATATATAATTGATGTCCAGAAACTCCTTGTTCTCAAAGCCGTGAAAACAAATGAGGCAGGACACTGTTATTAATGTCCACTTACAAGATTTGGTTTTATTTAAAAAATGTATAAACATGCATTTTCTCCCGTTTGACTGTTCTTTCCAATTTACTCATTCGAAATGGGTCAAACAGATTTTTGTTGGTAGCCAATTTCTGAGAATGTACCAGAAAATATTTAGTCCAATAAATCTACTAATTTTTAACTGAACATACTGCGAGTACTGCTTAAGTTACTTAAGTTAAGTGCTTAACAACTTGCCTATACATTTGGTGGCATCAATTTCACTTCTTAATCAAACTAAAAACAAACTTGTGTGTATAATGCATTAGATTTCTATGAAATGAACTTAAGTGATGTGGCCACATCCTCTAGTATGTACTGTACATGTATTAGAAAGATGAGCAATATCCGAAATTGGCTTGAGTATGCCCTAATAACAAGTTGCATCTCTAACTAGTTGCTAAAATTTCTAAAGTTGATTCTTTGTTTCCTTGGGGAACTTCATGTTATACTCCAATTTAATGAATTGGAAAGGCTAATTATGGTCTTTCAAAAATGTTATTTTTTAAAAGCTGTAGTATAAATACAGATCTTTTGAAACACCTTGATGTCATTTTGCTCATTGTAATTCTCAATTGGGTCAATTACAATGATGTTAAAGTTGATTCTAAATAAAACTTTAATTACAATTTTAAAGCAAGTTAGTACATCTTTGCTACCAACATACTTTAACCCATATTCATCTAGACTTAAACTTCTTTCTTTTGACCCGTGCTTTTTTCAATAGTAAAAGCCATCTTTCTCCTTCTTAAAATTCACTCAATATCTGATGTTTCAAGAAGACTTTGCCAATACTATCATTCCTTCGAATCTTCCTATTTCTACACCCCCAAATGAAAACCATCTCACAAGATTGGTTACACCAGCATTACCCAACCTAACTTACAGTACAGAAAACTCCCTTCACATTAAACATTCAGTCTTTTTCTTCATGTCATGAGGAGTAGAGATTTGTGCTTATCACCAAATAAAATTGCAGTGCAAAATTTAAACATAAAAAGTTACACAGTTAAAAGTTAATATATGGCACCACAGCCCATTAATTCACATATAGTACAACAGACCAATAAGAACAACAGACAATAATATGAACAGAGTTGAAAAGAGTGAGCTTGCATAGCAATGCAGAAAGAAATTATATACAGAGGAAATCCTTTTATTCCTGGAGGGTGAGTTTTGTTTTCTTTCTTTTTCTTATATACGCCTGACAAGAAAGAGTTAAGGTAGGTGGTGTAATTAAGAGGAGAACACAAGAAAATAACTGTGGGATACGTGTGGCTGTGTGTCTTTACATTGCATTTACAGTTTTTTTTAATAGTACATAAATAAAGAAATTGTTCATTGCACTGTTAAATGTTATCACTTCCATGAGTTCAGACCTGATGGTCCTCAGAGCATCTTTGTATGTCCCCTCTCAGTTACTCTGAAAAATAAAAAAAAAAACAATATTCATAAATACAGCTTTCTGATATGTTAAATATTCGTCTATCCTGGATAGTAATAAAACTAACACAACCGGACTGTCATCTAAAGATTGTCAGTTAAGTATTGCATTTGTGAGTTTATGTCATTCTCTTTCAAGACTGACCAGGGCAGGAAGCTTGCAGATCTGTGATGCACATGGAGGCTTTTTTGCAGTACTTATCAGGTGACAGATACCGTAAAGTATGTAAAAAAAAAAACCAATCCCACACATGTGTGAATTGTAGCAGAAGTTATAAACAAGCCATAACAACAACTTAGTAATAGCTGGTGATCGTAATTCAGATTCATATATTGCAGTTTTGTCAGAAGTCTGCCTTCATCACAGGATGTAGAAAGAATTTATGTTATCTTTTTTAAATTATTTATTGGTTGATTGATTTGGCTTTTCGAGACAGGATTTTGCTTTAGCTTTGGAGCCTGTCCTGGCACTAGCTCTTGTACAACAGGCTGGCCTCAAACTCATAGAGATGTGCCTGCTTCTGCCTCCCGAGTGCTGGGATTAAAGGAGTGCACCACCACTGCCCAGCCTGTTTATTTTTAAAATGTAAGAATAAAGACCAACTCAAGTGGGGGGAACTGCTGAAAAGGTTCATAAAAGCTAACAGTAGAGGTAAGATCATCTCAGTGCTAAAGAGTAGATACTACATTCAGTCCCCATCACAATGAACAAGCAAAATATAGAGTGGGTAAGTGCAAAGAGGCCCCCTACCAAATGAATTATATTTAACTTTAAATATTAAGATTAATTTCAGGCATTAAAAGACTGGTATAGAGTTTAAATAAACTTGTAATACCCAAGAAATATTTGCATCATTGACTGCTATAAACCTTATCCTTTAACTTATGGCCAATCCTGAACAAAATAATTTGGTTGTTTATTAGCAGCGAAAATGTTTTATCATTCAGAAATATGCTTAATATAGTGGTTCCATCAGGCCAATATACTTTCTGAATCACGATGGCCTATAAAATGACCCAAAAGACTTACATAATTCACCTGTAAACTGTCCTTGACTATTTGAGCCCCCATATCCAATGTCCAGAAGGTCACTGGCATTCCGCTGGTGGCCGCCTCTCAATACCTCGGCCTTCCGAGGGCCAGTGGACCCTTTCGAGGAGGCTGTTCCCGAAGAGCTGTGCCCACCTGGAGATGGAAAACTGGGCTTGCTGTAGGGTACCAAGGACTCCTCTGTAAACAAAGCAAAACAAAACAAAAGAACCAAATCATAAAAGACTAAATTGAACTGCAAAACGAGTGCCAAACCCAAACCCAAACATTATTTTCCATTCTTGAGCAAAATTAAAAACATGAAATTTAATTAGTCCCAAATATTAAAGGTATTTCTACATGCAGGCAACATTTCCTAACACAGACACTGAGAGGGATGGGATTAAGAGATTGGGATAAGTACAGAATAGTATTTTCAAGGTTTAAATTCATTGAAACAGAGCGTTGCTTAAAAGAGCCATTATTTTTACTAAAAAAATTAATGTCTGAGAATTATTTCTGGAGTTCAGTGAAGCTCAATTTAATTTTTCCATTAAGACTGAGGAAACATGGTTTTTGTTTTAGTTTAAATTATGGCAATATTGTCACAATCAGTTTAGAACTAGAACTATATACTAGTGAATTAAATATGAATCTTATATTTCTGTTTATTTCTTGAGCCAGAAATCCATTGTTTGAAAGGTTCTGTGTTTTACTAAAAGAGAACCAAACATTAATTATAATCTATTAATGTTCTTTTTAGATATTGCCTTTCCAGAAATAATTTATGTGTTTTAATCAATATGTTAATGCTTAGAGCTCCTCTTTTCTTTATTCCAGTGATTTCTCATCTCCCATTCCTTCCAACTCCACTATTGTTTCTTCTGATTTTCTGGGTATATGTCATTACTTAGTGAATAAAACATCTGATTGAATTTACCAGTTCATTCCTTAGCTACTTTTTAATGAAAAGGGGCAAGTTGTATTTCTTTTACAGCTGGTAACTTTCCAAAATATTTAATTAAATCTCAATATTGTGATTGCCATTTTCTGGCCCTTTCACAAAAGAACTTTCCAAGACTTGAGCATCACATAGTGAAAACATGTGATTATGGAATGTGCATGAGGCAGACATACTTAGAGAAGACCGAGTCCAGATTAATAGAGAATAGATAAAGGGATGTTCTATAGAAGTATGTGTGTCTGTGTGCTCATTTTTAGTAGATACTAAACAAAAGTGGAAGTTTTCCCCAAAAATATGTTTGTGTAATAGATTTACTGCCCCCTCAAAAAACATCCAAGCAGGAATTATGGGGTTTATGTTGTCAGACTTCCAGGAATTTTTTTTTCTTATAAATAAGAACTCTTCCAAATGTTAACATTTAACGTCATTTAGTCTGCTGGATAGCATATGAACTCAGCTCCACCTTTTCTAACCTGATGATACTGATTGGACATCTACTTGCAGTTTTGTGAGCTGAATTAATTCCCCCTTTTGAAAGATGTAAGCTCCTTTTCAAACGAGTGGCTACTTCAATCAAGTAGACTAAGTTGACATGAAAGAAGAAATTCAGTGTTCTTAATAACACTCAATATAGACGTTAAGGGATATCAACATCAATCTATTTTCTTAGCATTTCTGATGAAACCTGGAGGTTTCTAAGATCAAAGAGCTTATACAGGGTTAACTTGTGGACTAGGCCACACTGAATGTTTGCTGTTAAGTTCTGCCAAAGAATACCAGTTTGGACAGATTTAAGACAAATGTGTTCCAGATGCCATGAACAATTGCCATTCCTAAAATACCTGATAGGAAACAAACACGTGATGGCAGCCCCACTTTACTGGGACTGTGTGGCACACACCTGATCTAACCCCTTGTTTGTATGGGGCTTTCCGTGTATCTTCTTGGTGGTCAGTGGAGTTTATCCAATCCTGGGTTGGACGCTGCCACTCTAGGGTGGTTTTAGCTGGACAATCCAATGAGCTCTTTGTGTCTTCTAAGTCGGCCGCTTGTTGTCTCTCTAGAGAGGTTCCTTTTCTCTCTGTTGAATTTTCCACGTTACCAGAATGCTGGTTCAGGCCTATCTGCTGTCTTAAACCCTGACTTGGTGGGGGATCTGGTGGTGGGGGAAGATCTAAAAATTTTGAATAATGTTTAGAATGAACTATGATTTAATGAAAAATACAAATTTAACTTCAAGTTGAAAAATTGAAAAAAAATCAAAAAACGACAACAAAAAGGAAAAACCCCTTGCCCTTTTACAAGCATCACACATGCAAAAGGAATTTATTAAAAATAAGAATCAATTAATGGCATTCAAAATGCATGCTATTGCTTTGTCTTCTATCTTCTTGCCATAGCATCTTTGAGCTAAAAATAGACTCTTCTCATCCATCTGTTCAACAGGGAACATATTTTCGGCAGCATACTACCAGCTAACATTCAAGGTAAAGGACGTGTTGCGGTTTAACTTCAATCTCCCTCTCTTCAAGACAGAAATACAATGAGGGAAAAAGTCACTATAGATTCTAGCAGCTGTACTAGTAAACATCCCTGAGAACAAAAGCTCTATAAATAATCTCCACAGGAAAGATCATGCTCCAGTCTTTAGGGACTAGATCGAGTTCAAAGAATATGCAGTGTAGGACTGTCTTTGTGCAAGTGCGTACCACGTTGAGCAACAGTCAAAGGGTTAAGCTAACTGTATTACATTCAATTAACATTCCGCCTGACAACTGATCCTACTTGTTCATTTCATGAGTTAGCTAATGAGTTACAACTAATACACTATAATCGTCCCTTGTATTAATTTTCATAAGTAATAACCGATGTTCAGAGCACAGATTGAATATGCTAAATGGTGACTAGTGTAGACAATGTATTGTGGAAATTAGAGATGGAAGGGAAGAGATAAGATTTTGAAAGAACTTTTTAGAAGAGTCTGGACATACACACGGTGGTTTGACTGTAGCCTGAAAGAGCTTATAAAATGAAACTTTGGAAATGAAGAAAACCTAAACGTTGATTGTGAGCTAATTTTTCATTTTCCTTTGCTAGCTCTTCACATTTTTATTTTTACATTTTGAATGCCTTTGATTATGAAGTTACATTTCCCTTTATATCTTTCTAATATTATTTCTAAACTGACATGATTAAAGACTGTGAAATCTTCTAAACATTCATTTGTATCAGGATCATTTAATTTTTCTTTTAAGCTATTGTAAATTTCTTGGCTCACCCTAAGATGAGGCAATAATGTTGCTTATGTATAAAACTTGTGTATCATACAATATACATTTATTAAATAAATAATGATATTCCATTTAATGTTGGAGATTATTTTTTATTCCTTTTTGTAAATACATTTTTTGTTTCTAATGATACTAATGAAATCTGAAAGGCAAAGCTAAATATTTTATAAACAAGAAGCCAGCTCTCTTAAGAAGAAAGTGTTCACTTTAAGGCCTTCTTGAAAAACTCTATTCTCTGTTTTATGAGCAAAACATTAGTATCATCCATTGGAAAGACACTAATGCTTTGTTGAGCATTTGTCGTTGAGGTTCCAAGTTGAAGTAGCGTTCTCAGCTCTCACGAATGTCTTCATGTCATATTCCAACTACTAACCATTGATGAGAAAGGGATGTTGTCTGGCAGGATAGGATTGCATTTGTAACATTTCTCCCAGAATGAAGAGCTAATGCAATAATGCGTTATCTGTTTGCATGATAATCTAATGAGTTTGGTGTTTCCTTTACTTTCAATATTGGCTTCCTTTGCTGTGTGTTATTATGGGTGCAAATTAATTATTTCATTTGAGTTATGGACTTAGTCTGTCAGCGAGGGGAAAGGATTGTATTGGTTTCTAAAATAACATATCTTGTCATTGATTTTTATTCTACATCTGAGCTGTTTAATTTCTAAAATGGCCAAAATGGCATTTGCTTATGGCAGCTGAAATTCTGATGCCTATTTATTTGACTTGAAATTACATAGCTTTGTAATTATATAATATCCTTGGAGATTTTATCTTCTAAGAATAACGGACATTGCATGCACATTGAAATAAACTGGAAAGAGACGGAATTATAGATGATTGTGGAAAAATAAAGGTATATAATACAATACATTTACTTAAATTAAATTCATTATTCAATTCTTAGTGGAATTATTTCAAGTAAGTCAATTCACTCGATTATCTCACTGGCCTACTGTGGGTTAGCTATTGTGAAGCAATGACAGTCCAATGACATAGGTACCTTATTATTCTCATTTATTTTTTAGGTAAATGGATGGGGATGGAACACAAAGAAATCAAGCATCTCCAGCCTATGTCTTTTTTTTTTTCAAAAGGTCCAATTCACGAAATTGTGTTCCCAGGGTCCAGCTCAGCTCAGGAGTTTAGGAAGTACTTACAGATAGCTTTGTATCATCCCATGAAGACATACGTTTCTATGACAGTTCCATTCTTCTCACTCCCCAAATTGGAACGTCTTTGAATCCCTTTCTATTCGAAAGGGTGGTGGCCTATATCACTTTATGTTGACAAATCCCACTAGTTCCATCTCCAGTATCTTACCTTTCTTATTGCTTCACTGATCTCATCTTGGCATAAACCACCCTTAGTTATTGCTTCTATGATCTCCAATTATCTCTATTTTTACACTTTGGGGCTTAAATTCTTTGTTTTTAAATTTTTATTAAAAAATTAAATTCTTTGAACTTAATTCTTTGTTACAAAAAAACCGAGACTATTTTATATTAATATATATTATATTTTTAATACTAAGATATAAGATTATGCCACCATCCTGCCTTAAAGATATAAACAAGTATTTTTCAGAATACACACACACACACACACACATACAGTCTTCTAGGAATATCCCATTCAAAATACTGTAAAAGTCCATGACAGTTCCTCAGTATACATGTCCTTAAGCATTGTTCCTTCCTTGCATGTCTGGGACCATATTCTATATTATTTGCTCCAGTCATACTGCTTGCCTTCCTTCCAAAAAAAAAGCATCAAATATGCATCAGGATTTCAATTGCTATATCAACTTCAAAGATGACCTTTCCTTGGAAATAAGTATTGTTATTTTTCTCACATTATTCCTGTCTTTTCTCACATGTCAAGCTGTTGTTGAAGCTTTCCCTGAAAACTCCCTTCATTAAAATACTTACTCCTAAATACTTTACAATTTCCTGTTGTTTCTTTCTCCATGGCAACAGTCACCATTTGCATACATTACACATTTATATTGATGTGAACCTCTGTTTGTTTTTTACTAGATATCAAATGCAGGAGATTAAGGAATCATATCTAAAATATATGCTCACTCAATGTTTAACTGGAGGGACCAATGAGCTCATGAAATTCCAGAAAGCTAAATTGTGGCAGATCTAGGGAGGAATTTTTTCTACGAATTAAAGACTAGGGGAAAGACAGAACAGTTTAAGAGAAAATAATCTCAGAAAAACACATTGATGGGGAACCTAACATCTACCAGAACTGGTCTGGATATTTTTTTATAGGGATAGAGACTTATATTGTACAAGCCCAGCTTAGAAGAGACATTCCACAAGAAAAACCAACATGTCCATAACTGTGTATGGGTTTTTACATAGCCTTTGGGACAGAAATTGACATTTCTTATTATTCCAAATTCCTCTCAGTGGACACAGAGAAAACCACTTCCTTTCCTTAGAAGGTGATTTGACATGAGGAGACGGCAATCTTGACAATGATATATGAGAAGTGGAGTGTGCGGCTTGCTATAGGACATTCTACTATCAACAACAATCAGTCATTCTAGCTTCAGAGTCCACAAAACCCAACTCTAAAATTGTTGTTACTGGTGGCTTGACAGAAGGGGGAGTGGGTAACATGCTTGCTCTGCACGAAGACCTGATTTCAATCCTCCAGAACTCACAAAGAAAGAGAAAAGGCGGGTGCTACACTCGGCTCCCTGTGCCACTGGGCTCCTTGTGCCTCTGTGCTGCCAGTGCTTTTGGATTCCCTGTACTACCGGCCTCCCAGTGTTCCTGGGCTCCAAGTGTTGCTGAGCTCCCAGTGCTGATGGGCTCCCAATACTAGGGAGAACCAGGCAAGCATATCTTTGGAGCTTGTAAGCCAACTTGTATGAACAATGGTTGAGCTCCAGAAACAGAGAAACACCCTATCTCTAAAATAAACAAAAAAATAGTTGTTTAAAAAAAACACCTATGCTAGTTTAAAGATGTGGCAAGCTCACACACAAGTACATGTGCACCCCTGAACATATACACATGAACATAAAAACCTACAGACAGACAGAAAGACACACACACACACACACACATACACACACACACATTCAACACACACAGTGATTACCCAATATTTCCAAATCCTAACACCTGTTGAACTGGTTAAAGGAAAGTCACCTGACCTTGAAAGATGATTGTGTCAATGAGAAAAGACTGTTATTGTGCTAAGATGCTGAGGTTAAATATTAAAGAAAAGAGCCAACAATAATTACCCTAAGTAATATGCTCATAAGGATTATAAAATTTATAATTCAAAAGTTTCAATGTAAAATGCTTATAGAGTAAATGCTGATAAGCAATGACCTTATGCAACAGAATGATTTTATCAAGAATACATATTAATTTGGGTGTTTAAAATGAGCATATCAGTGAGAGAGGATCACATGTTGAGAGAATGAGATCAGCACTGCAATTTACTTAAAGTGATCAATTAATCCTCAAAGCATCTGAAGCAAAGAGGATTGTAAACGTGTGTGTGTGTGTGTGTGTGTGTGTGTGTGTGTGTGTGCACATTATGGGTTAGCAAATTCCCCACCTCTGAATACACCTGTATCCTTAACTGCCATATTCCATGAAAACACTTCCCAAAGAACAAAGAGGGGCAATGAAATGAAAGTGCTTGGTGTTTTGAATCTTAGCATGATGCACTTTTTTAAAAGAAAGTACAGTGATGGCTGCTGGCTTCTTCCCCAACAAAAATGAAGACCAAAACCATCATTATTCTTTTCTGGCTAAAGTTTAACTCCACACTTTTAAGTATGATGCCCACTGTCTGGTTGTAGCTTCTCTAAACTACGATACAAAAATACCTGCAAGTGGGTTCTACCTCAGGCAATTACATCTGAACCAGACAGTCATATTTTAGAATTTCTGCAAATGGTTTCAGCTTTCAGTTAGCAAGGCACATCCTTTTCATGCTTAGTAAAATGATCTCATGATAAAATTTAGGAGTATATAAGGTGGTATTTCTAAGAAGAGAACAGAAATCTATCTTTGCACCTAAGGTTCCAGAAAGTATTTCAAATGTTTTAAGTAACAAGGCCTTAGAATGAAAGTTTAGGATGAACATATGAGAAGATATGAGAACTGAGTTGAAAATATTATAACTAAGAGTACTCAGTAGACATACTAAAACAATCATTATTGAGCTTGTATATCTTCCAAAACTTAGCAGTATCTAATGAAATGCTCAAATATCAGATACTCTGTGCAAGTAAAATTATTTAAATAAAACATCATTGTTCAAATTCAGTCAACAATTCATCGATAAATAAAGTTGGATTGAAAATCATTTGTACTAACAGTTTTTGAGAACTGGTTTCTTATTGCCCAGGTTCTCCCCTAAATTGAACTTTGTATATTGCTGTCTCACCCTCCCAAGTGCTGGATTTACCTGTATGTGCCTGTTTATGTATGGCTGGTTAACCAGTCTCAAGCTTCAATTTTATGCTATGCAAGCATTCTACAAACTGAGCCACACCAGCCATATTTTAAATTTTTTTGTAGGTACACTCACTCAACAAGCAGTAAATTTAGAACATAAAACCCATGTTCCACAAAGTCGAAGTATTTACTATTTTAATATTAAAAATATTGAGCTTTCTTATGGGTGGAATCATTATACCTCTAAAATTCATATATTGAGGTTAATCCTATTATTTATTGGTATGATATTAGGAACTGAGAACTTTGTGAGGCCATTAGATCATGAAGTTGGCTCAGGGCCCTTATCAAAAACACCAGAGAGAGTCCTTCTTTCATGTGAGGTCACAATGAGGAGGCACCATCTACATCCATAAAGGAATCTCTCAACTGAAACCCACAGTTGGGTATTCTAGACTTTACAACTGAGAAACAAATTTCTTTTTCCATCTTTTCTGCTGTTTCTAAGACTGAGAGCACATCTTGAAGATCCTGCAACAAAGCAAGTTTTCATATCCATCGCCTGTTGCTGCCTTCTAGTTCTGAAATTCAGAAACCTGAAACCTTAATAAATCACTTCACAGACTGATCTGAAGGAAGAGGAGCCCAATGAGACTAATGTGCCGTTGTAGATGTCCTGATATAATGACAAGAGAACATGCTGCAGACAGGTTCCTTCCTACACTTCAAATGAGATGCTGAATATTTTCAGAAGAGCTGAAAGTTTGAAGAGTTGCGTTCTAGATCTTTCTTAATAGTAATAGTAATAAAAAAGATTCCACATGAATGTAAAAGATGCTGTTTTACTTAAACACGGCATGTTGCCAAATGAGTGTTGAGGCAATGCCTAAGCTACAATAGCTACTTTACTGAAATTTAATGATAACGCCAAGCGTATTTCTTCATACGGAGATAAAAGTTAAGACAAGACACCTACCATCTGGCATCCCTTCCCTCCGATGAGGTAACACTGGCTGTGTGTCCATCCTCCCTCCTTTGTGTTTTTTGGTGGGCCGAGGCCGCTGGCTTTGATTTAGGGCAGCGCTGGTATTACTGTCGGTAGAAAACGGGCTGGTGGGCCGTGGCCTTTGAGAGGAGTTAAAGGCTTTTCCTGAAACGAAAACCAAAGGAGTAGACATGGAGAACATCCCTATAACACTCTATTCTTGTCTTGCCTTGTGTCTCTGCTCTTACTAGACTACCTACTACTAGAGAATGCACCTACAGATGTTCAAAGACACAAAACCCAGCTCATTATCTCCATGAAGTGCATGAACTACTGCTTAGAATTCATCCTATTTTTTAATATGCTAAGAACACCCTACTCAATTAAAACACATTTCAAACAAAGGAACCTGAAATAAATGCACCCACCAACTGAAAGCTTCCTATTGCTTGATCATAGTTTTATAGGATCTTAACAATCTTCATAAGACATTCATAAATCTGGGCCGGTGCATGCCACGTTTATTTCTCAACTTAAGATAGTGGATTTTGAAAAAAATGAATTGTCTACTGTTTTATTTGAATTAGTCATGCTTTACTCGTAGAATCATAACATTGTCTGAGAATTACATTTGAAGTTTTATGTGAAGGATCTGCTGAGATGCATATGGAACCTTACCACTTAGAAACTACCCACAATGAATTCTATCTCTTTTAGCAGGATGAAATAAGATCAGTTTAGAAGCTAGCAGCTATTTATCCAAAATGTCACAGGTGTATATTGCACATATTATTATATCTGAATAGACCCTATACTTTATTTTTTAAATAAATTGCTCCATTTTTGAGAATTTAAAATATATCAATAAAATTTTTACAGGACGAAGGTCAGCTAATACATTTTCTACAGTGAATTATTTTAGTACCAAGTTTATCATGTAAGAGAGGAGTAGTTTATGTGCACATATTTATTTTCTTATGCAAAATGATCATATGTAGTGGCACTGTCCTAAGTCATTGTGACTTGATATTGCCTAATGCTTTATTAGCGATTAGCATACATGCTGCTAGTGCACTTATGCCTTTTAATTTATTAGTTCCTTTGCACCTTTTCCCTTCTCTACCTATAGCAAATGCCACAAGAAAGCACTCAGGGAACATAAAGGTTCTGACTTATGTCTTATGAAGCAAGAAAATTCAAACAACAGTTATATTGCAACATATTTTAGCATTTGGATGCTATATAAAAATAAACCTTTGCAATGCTTGAAAAAAACTTTCATTTTGCTTGAAGAATGCTTAATGCACGCATGAAAGAAATACCAATAGTAAAACTTAAGGACAAGGTACAAGACATAATTTTATGGCCAGAAAGTGTAGCAAAGGTTCAAAGTAATTTTTCTTTACTATTTGAGCACCATTAAATTTAAGAGTGCATTTGATATTTTGTAAGTTTATTTTGTTTAGGGACTATACTAAATGCACATATCATATTCCTATTATATGCAGCAAGGAAGTACATAAACAAATATAAGGGCCGTTGTCAAAATCTTCATGTTTACAAATTATTGACAAATTACCAGAGTTGATCTTGCATATCTCCTTCCTGCTGTGGCATGAAATATACATAACAATTATATAATTTGACTTTGATGTTATTATTTACTGCTCTTGGTAATCAAAATAAATTTACTTAAAGAGAAATACACATATAGATATTATATTATCGAACTCGCAAATGCATCTGGTGTATCTTTAGTTAGCATCCTTTAAAACAAGTAACAAATTATTGTATTAAAATCTTAGTCAAACCATTAGGACCATCAGCCAAGTGAAGTGTTAGACAGCAGTCTTAAACCCACTCACCCCATGCTGGGGAAGCCTTCCCAGAGCTTGCCTCTGCAGAAAGAAATGGGGCAAGGCACCACAGTGGAGATAAAGGCTGAATAATTTTAATCACCAGGTTCAGTATTGATTTTGTGAAGGGTTTGCAATGTGTGAATTACTGAAGGTTTAATGACAATATTAGTTGTGCCTTTGTTGTAATATGAAAAGGAAGCACAGTGCAGTTAACCAGCAGAACCATGAAGAGAAAGGATGGATGAGATGCAACATAGTGAGTAGGAGCCTACTTTTGGCTCTTCAATATTAGCATCAAAAGAGGATTCTGGTGACATAGCATCCATCCAGCTGTGTTCATGCATATTTTAAAAAGCGTGTAGTTAGATTCACCGAGAAGAAAGAATGGAAGGAAAGGTCAACGTCCAGACTACAGGATACTCTCATGCAAAGAGTGTTGACTCGGAGTCTACCAACCTGTTATTGTAAGACTGGTTCCATCCAGTCTAAAACCAGCTTTATCTGCTGCTGCCACCAATGCTTGTGCAAAGCTGCCGCTGGCAAAGATGGAGCCGTCTGAGGAGCTACCTACACTAGATCTATGACTAGAAAAGTTACGATCGTCATCAGATGCAGAGCCCCATCCATTTACCATTGAACCTAAAAACAAATGTGGTGGTCCAGTGAGTTGTACAGATCGGATACTTGACCTGCTGTAACACAGTGTATAATGAACAAGTTGGTTATTTCATTTCCTCGCTGCTCCTTTAAAGTTTCATTGTGAGCTCTTAATTATCTGCCCCATTATCTATGTCTCCAACATTCTAAGCACTAAAGAACTAAGGCCGTCTCAAATCGGTATCTGCTTGTAGCCCACTGACAAAACACATTCAAATTGGTTTAATTCTTATATCAATTAAACTATCACATGATTATTTCTCCATAACAACTGCTATGTATATTTAACTTTCTATGTATCAAGAAAGAATAATCGGACTGAAGTAACCTAGTGAAATAAAACAGAACGAGTGGGTTGAAAAAATTTAGTGTGAATGTATTTTCAGGGTAGTTCAGATTCCATAAACTATATGAATAATTTAATATAAAAGTTACTCATATATAAAGTGTCAAAACAATATCAAATCAATATGGAACATAAGGAAAACTATTTTTCTTAATTTCTAATTACGACAATGTTTGTTGTATGTTCTTTAATTTTTAATTAGCTTAATAACTCCAGTTTTTCTCAATGCTAACAGTTTTTTTAAATATTCATAAGGATATCATGAACATTAATGTGTGTTTTTCTGTAAAATGAAACACAGTGTTAGTGGAAAACTTGCAACTTTATGTGTCAATAATACAAAGTACTTAGAAGATCTAAGCAACATTTTCTTAAGGTTCTAGGAAAAGAAGTCAGCTTTCATTGTTTTCTTAAATAAAATCAGAATGGGAATTTAACCAACTATTTGCTGTAATTAACACAGTAATTATATAAGTTATATGATTAGTACATCATACATAAACCACCAAGTAGTGCTTACCCTAGTATATTTTAGAAAGGGACACAAACGTGTATTTATAAAATCCATGGTAGGCTTTCTAGCTGTCACAAACAGATTTATAAGAAATGGGTAAAATCTAATACAGTAGTGTTTTCTCCCTCTTCTCAAGACAATAGTGTAGTTAAGAATTTGAAGTACTTGAAATGTTAAGGAAAGGGTCGGTGATATAGCACACCCATTTGAAACAGAGAGAAAACAGAATCGCAAAGATGTTTGATGATCTGAAGAGATAAAATAGTGTTAGGTAGAAGAGAGTAAGACACAGTTTACATTCCAAATAAATCCCCTGTGGCAGGCCACTGTAAGGAAGCTAAGATAACTCTAGCATCCCAGCCTCCTGCGGAAGATTCATTTCTGCGCGAGTGATCAATGTCAAGGACCAATAGACCACAATGAAAGAAGAAATGATGCAAAGGATGGTGTGGTGTAATGTCACAGGAGAGTAGGAAACAATCCAAGGCTATTCAGTCAGTAGTCACCACAGACTGTGGAACCACAGCTGAGAATAGATTTACAGAATCTGAAACCTCATTATCTGTTCTTTCCGCAGGCTATTTTTATTGTTTTCAGTATCAAAATAGTCATGGCCCTTTTCTCTCACTTGCATTTTGTCTTTCAACTCTGACTTGTTTCTTTGTGGTACCTCCTGTTTTCCTTATTGCCTTTCTCAAGAACATACCCACTTTGATATCGCAGTTTTAAGATCTCTAGACTATCAACACCACATCCATATCCTTGCTAGGCTTCGGAGTCCCTGGGTCCTTACAGTATGGAGTGCCGCCTACCTCTGCAGTATCTGTAGTCACACAGTTGGTACTTCAGCATTGCTACCACCTCTAGTATCCAGTGTGTCTGTCAAATGAAATACTAGCCCTTAGTTGACGTGTTTCTGTTTCACCTTCCGGCTTGGATTAAAATCTGTCTCAGCCCCTTGGTTGCCTAAATACTATGCATATAAGAGTACATTTCTTCTGTCCCTTGATTGTATTTGCTACATATACATTCACTAGGAAGAAGAGTTTTAGATATAAAAACCATCTGTTATTCATTCCCATATATGTTTTACAGACATACTGAAGATTAGAAATGAAATAGACTGACATATTGAATAAAATGCATTTGGCACTTTTAGTCTTCACTATAAATTCTATGAATGAGTCTTTGTGATGTATTATATCTTTTGGGTTGTTTGTTTCTCAAGAAAGGGCTTTTTTTTTAATAGCCCTGATATCCTGGAACTCACTCTGTAAACCAGGTTGGCCTTGAACTCAGATTTGCCAGATTCTGACTCGGAAGTTCTAAAATTAAAGGCATATGCCACAATGGTCAGCAATTACCTTATTTTACTTGCAAAAGAATGTCTCTATAAGCATTCCTAGAAATTTCAGCAAATTCATTTGCTTTCTAAATAAAATATAATATTAGTGAATTACTGTGGATTATTTAGAGACATTGAAGATGATGCAACTTTCTAAAATAGCAACACAAAATGGTAACATATATGATTTTATTTATATGAGTGGATGCATATTATGTAATAAGATGCATATTATACATACATATACATATCTATATGTTGGTTATGCTTTGCTACATTACGATAGTGGTAATTTGAACTTGCTTCAAGTCACAGTTTTATTTTTGAGTTTGACTCTTAGTCATACTCATACATATTAATACATTTAGTTTAACATTTTGTTTATTCAGATCTTTTCTCCAATATACGAAACCCAAATTACTTGTGTCTGTTGTGTTGGTGCCTGCTCTGTGGTTCTACAATCGGGTCTCAGATACTACCAAATGCAGAGGAGAAAGGCCAATGTCACAGCAGCGTCACTAGTGACACTCTGCACTGCCTCCTCATAGAAAGTCATCTCTTTGCTTTCTTCCCCAAACACCCTGCTTTATTTCTTTACCATAGGGAATCCTTCACGTGAATTTCCATACCTCCATGTTTCCCCACAAAGTTCTTCCTCGGTGTATTAACTGCCCATTCTCTGGAAGAATGCATAGACAGTGTTTCTTCCCATGGTTGAGGGCTCTCAGACAGCAGAGACTCTTTAGTTGCTTTTCTGGTTTATTGACTTTTGTATTTCAGAGCAAACGATCTGCATAGATGACTTTAGAGCTGAAGAGATACACACTATGGACATGTCCCCTCATTTGGCCTTGAGAAGCCTGGTGATACAAAGTCTATGGAAGACAGTTGTTTGTTGTCGTTGCTCCTTGACAATGTAGAACAAGGAGCATAAGGCATAGGGAAGTAAGATTTTTTCCATCACTGACATTTTTCTAGCAAACACTGCACTGGACCAGGGGTAAGCTCACTAATATGGACATGCATGGGCAGCAGTTCAAACTGTTTGGACATATTTCATTGCCATGCTACACACTGTGTGTTCAAATTCTTTCAATGAAATGCTGAAAATATTTTTTGTCAGGTACTGGTTTTGACCCTCAACAGCTACTGTTTTCACTTATCCCTTAAGCATTAAGAAAGACTCAAATGTTTACTTAAATAATTACAAAGGGAAAGGTGTGTGTGTGTGTGTGTGTGTGTGTGTGTGTCAGAGAGAGAGAGATGAGAGGAAAAGCATTAATCGGTAAATTAAAGAGCATGTCATTTTCTTAACTGTGTCTTTCATATCTAAGATCACAAGTGTGAAAATTAGAGAATACTAGGTAAAAAACAATTTGGCTGGAGAATATTTACAAATTGCAAGCAAGTCCCACCGCTCTGACACATTATAGTCACAAATATAATCAGTACATATTTAAGCATTTAATGAAAAATGAATTTACGCCACAAAGTCAAATTTATTGGTGTTTACAGCTTCAATCTTTTCAAACCCCTCAACTTAAAAACTCAGAAAGGCCAGGAAAAAAAATGAAATTAAATCCAGCTGATGAAGAAGAATCTCATATAAGACATTAAGTTGCTTAAATGTTACTGAGCATAAAATGCCATGATAAAGTGGCATCTTGCTGTGTCTCTATTACATCTTCAGCACTAAAATTAATTTATGATTAGTCGTCAATTCATTTACATGTCAATTTATGCTAAACCCTTCCTTGCTGACAAATGCTACCCTCAGATCCATTAAGCTGGAGTAAAGTATGTGCTCTCTTATATGACCCTGCTAATTGTTGCATTACCATTTTTATGAGCTACAAAAACTTATGGCCACTCATTTTTTTAGCCAATATTTAATCCAGGAACTCTATTAGATAGCGCAGCTTGTCTAACTACTTGCTAAGTCAAATCTTCTGCTATAATTGTCATCGATCAAATCATTCCAAATATTGACCTTTTCTAGAAGAAAAAAATATGTGGAAAATGCTTCTGATACTCCAAAGATTTGGATATGTAACAAATATATCACTTCTTCAGGTATGTGTAAGTTTGTGTGTTTGTGTTTGTGTGTGTGTGAGTCTGTCTGCCTGTGTCTATGTGTGTGTGTAACATGTAGGAAAACCAAAGGAAGTAATTAGAGAGCATTTTCCTTAGTTTGCATGACATCTGTTAACCTGTTTCCTTCAGACAAAAATCATATATATATAACATCCATCCTTTCATCTGTCAAATTTTGGCATATAATTTGTTACAAATGTCCTAATGCTGTTGAAGTAGCTTAAGGCAATAAATTTGTCACTTGTAGGGTTTATCAAGGATCCTTTGTACTAAAATTTTTAAAGAAGTTTTGCAGCAGAGGGAAGACCGCAGGTGAGATATTTTATTGGCCAACTTTCTAAAGACCTATGAGGCAGTATAGAGATGGAGATTGTCTTGTTCTGGTAAATGTGTTCTAGAAAACAAAATTAAAGTCTCCCAAAATAAGTAAAGAAAGCAGTGCCAGAATTTCCATTTAGTCACCATGCAGTGTGGTCCACCTCTCAAGGTAATCTCTACTTCAGTCAACAGCACTCAATATCAACCTTAATTCTGCCAGCAGGCAGTTCAAATCTCAACTATCTGTTAAGGACACCATTTTTCACCCCTCTCTACTCTCTCCTTTTATAATTTTCGTTTCATGGTGGTGTTAAATTTAGGAAATGTCTTCTACCACATGAGTTGAGAAAGGAATGCTAAATCCTACATCTACATCCCTCTGGCACTCTAAGATGATGGGTTGATGTTTAGGTGGATATCTCACCAGCTTATTTCTGAAAATGGAAGCTTTTCAGTGTTTCTTTTCCAAACCACAACAAGATCACACTGCAACACTAAAACTCTTTTTGTGTTTGTGGCAATCAAAAAATGTGTAGGATAAGTTTACCAGATTACAAAAAGAAAAAGGATAAAAATGAAAACTCCTTTTAAAATGCTGACAAAATTTGACAGTCCATTGTAAGTGAATTTAGAACCAAATATGAAAAAAGTAATTGTCACATCTGAAAACTCTGATCACAATCATTTACAGAGTCAATATTTATGTTTCCATATAATTTTATGTGGTTTCATTATTTATTCACCTATATAGGCATACAGAAGAAATAAACCTCATGTTGGGTAACAAACCAGCCATAATTTTTATATTAAAAAGAATAAGTCCAGAGATAAATGTTAGGCATTCCCAGGGCCAGGATTACAGTCATTTAAATTAAAGTCATAAAACTGATTTTTGTATATATTTTTTAACCACTTGAGGTAATCAAGTGTCTGTGATCTACTTTCCTCATCTTGACCTGATGTCATATCTATATGATTATAGCATCAAAAGAAAAGTATAATCTACCAGTTATAAGTAAAAGGGAACTTGTGTGGTTAATTAGAATTAATATCTACTAGACTCTCCTAAACTTAGAATGAAATAATGCCTTAATGTATTCTAAGAAAAAAGAGAAGGAATTTAAACTCACCAAGGAGGTCATTACTTTGTTTGATAAGAGCTCTTGCTTACCTTCTAAAACAAAAGATATCCATTTTTTTCTCAAAAAAAAAGATTACAGCATCAGCAATCGGAGTATTGAAGGTTAAATGAGCTATAACCTCGGGTAAACCCTAACAATGGGGCGAAGGTCACATTTGCTGGGTTCCAGGTAGTTAGTACTTTAGACTTAAAAATCACAGTCCTGCATTCTTTTTCTGTCTTTGTGGTTCTTTTGTTCCTCTGAGAATTCTTTTTCTTTCCCTTATCTTTTGTTTATAATTTGTTTCCTTGCTATGCTTTTAAAATGTGAGAAACCAGTCTGGGTATGGTAGTGCATGCCTTTAATTCTAGCACGCAGAAGCCATCCTGGTCTGTATAGTATGCTCCAAGACAGCAAGGATTACATAGTAAAAACTGCTCTCAAAAAGAAAAAGAAGTTATAAAATAATTCTTAAATCTCTGGGCCATCCAAAAGGCAGCCACCACTGCACTCAGAAGAATGGCTTGTTATCGTTATTATTATTTAATCGAAATTCCTAATCTAGTGATTATGAGTGAGGGATACAGAATAATTGCTTGTTTTGGAAATAATTATATACAACAATAGGTTTGTCAACACATGTTTTTTGCCACTAAGCTAATATAATTTGCAACCATTGATAACTTCTTCTCCTGTCTCTTTTCTTAAATGAATGTTCATTTCAGAATTTAAGGAATTCAATTCAGAATTTAAAAAATCCACAGAATTTTTTTAGTTGTTTTGAATATATTCTTAAATAATGTGCTTCTTTACAAAGAAGTGCTCTGTTTTTATAACAATTTTTAGTTTGTTTTCACAGGTGTTTTGTCTGAATGTATGTCTTTGTATCATTTGGGTGTAGTACTTGCAACTGGGAAGAGGGGCATCATGATTAATATATACATGTACTCCAGGGCAAATCCCCAGAATGCGTATGTTTGCAGCTTCCTCACATGTATACCTTCTGCCAGTTCACAAATGTATCTACACATGTACACTCCCTATACACATCCACATATTCTTTCCATATACACTCACTCAATTTGTACCCTCACGTAAATTTATGTACTTGCATTATCTAGATCCATGAATACGTACATTCTAATGTGTGCCCTCCCTCTATGTATTTACTCACACTCCCTGTGTATGTGTATTCTCTACACGACCCATATACTCTTCATGTGCCCTCATCATCTAATATGAATTCACACTCGTTTCGTCCTCTCATACTCAACAAGTAAGTACTCTGTTAAGCTTACATACAACTTTTGTCACAAACACACACATACGCACAGCCTAGAAGGTGAAACAAACCTCTGATTAAACTTTCTCCTCTGAGTTTCTGGTAGAAGAAAGGAGGAAACAATGGAAGCTCTTGTTTAGGAAGTGTAGTGAAAGATACAAGGTAACTTAAGAGATGTACTTTCGTGGGACACATTCATTATGGGGGAATACATACCTATATGGCCTGAGGAACTTTTTATATAGGGCAAGAATTAAGAAGGGAATTCAAGTAGAAACTTTGTTTTCTTAGCAATGAAAGTTATCTCAGGCATGAACGTAGAATTAGTTAGAGAAGTGTACACTGCCCTCACATAAGACACCCTAACTACCTCCTAGCAGTTGAGTATGTAAAGGGCAAAATGGGGTTCTGCTAACTTAGAGACGTACATATTGTCTTTGACATTATAATATTTAATAAAGAACTTCAGAGCCTATAGCTGACTTTTGCCATTATTCCTGGAACTTGTATTGCATTCTTAATGAGAAACAGTTTGGTATTACTAGTGAAGTATTCAAAGATATTCAGAATTTGCCCTAAAGTAGATTATTCTAGAAATCCAGGCAAAGAGGCTTAACATAATAGTGTAATAATAAGTCAACTCCACAGCATTCAAAATTTTAACTTTTGCTCTGTCACATTCGGTTGGGTCTGTGTTCTTATCCCAGGAATATATCTGCGTTTTTAAAATCTTAATTAACTTTATAAGGAGTTCAGCCTCCAGGCAAAAAGATGAACTGAACATTAGATCCATGCTTCAGATGCTGAGAATCACAGAAAGGAAGGCAGAGGTTGTGATGTGTCCTCTGTACTATTATAGCGCGATCCACCAGTGTTTGTAAATTATTGAGAAGCCCCCATTCTGCAGAGATTGGAAGCTATCAGAGTCCAAGGAATCCAGGGACACTGATAAAAGGCATTTGGGGCTGAAAGGAATCATTCAAGGGAACACAGACATAGGTGGTCCGAGGTACCCCAAGAGAATCCAGAGATCAGATTTACGTTTGGAATAGCTATGTCCTCATTATCCAGGAAGGGACATGTTTGTGAGTCAAGGGGCAGATTACTCAGGGAGAGAAAGACTGAAGTTTTGCACTCGCCCCTTCCTTTGTGTGTATGTGGGATTTCAATTGGACCATTTTGTTTTGAAATCCTTGGAAATAGGCTGCATCTCAGGCCTAGAGTCATAAGAGGCATGCACCAACTGAAGTCTTTGCTTATCGAACAAGAAAAAAATGGGGAGGGAAGCCTAAGCAATAAACAGTCAGAACAATTACACTTCTTGGCAGAGGACGGGTGATTAGATTCAGCAGTGTGAAATGCATAAATGTATTGCTTATCTCGCAATGCATGTTTCCACTCCAGAAATAATATCACGTGCAACCTAAGAGAGGCTCATTCTGAAGACTTGCTTATTTTCATCAGTCAATGATTTTACAGAGTGAAATATCAAGAAGCATTTTAAGATCTCATTCACTTTGTATGTTGCTCCCGATATACAAATTATATCATTTCTAAATGTAAAGGTTTTTCATATAATAGACTTGGTTCCCCAGCAGAGTGAACTTTTCATGAAAGCCTGGGATACAATTGAGTTTTCTTTCATGTCCTTAAAGCTTTTTAAAATTCATGAATTTCCTTATCATTTTAGCAGCAAAGCAAAAGTATTTCTAAATCCTTTCTGAATTTGATGTTTAACATTAACATATTTAAAATGTTACAAAAATAGATGGAGTTGAATAAATTGTACATAAGGAAGCATTTGATTTGTGATACATTTTAATATTGCAAATAGGTCACTTATTCCCATTCTATCAGTTTTGTTACCTGTCACAGAGCTGTCTAGATTGTCCATACTGGATCCAGGTGTCTGATCTAGTGCTCTGAGGGGCCTGGGGATTTCTAATGGTTCCTCTTCATCATCAGCATCCTCATCTGGAACATCTGTTTCCAAATCAGAAATCAAGGCTCCAGACACGTAACCTAATGGTGGGACTGGGGCCTGTGGAGGTGGAGTATTGCTTTGAATGTGCCTGGAATTTAAATGGAAAGAAACAGAAGACGAGAGGTAATTCATTAACATTCTACAAAATTATAATTCATGGTAAATGGCATGCTATGATAACCCATACTGTCTTCCATGTTTACTAACTCATATCACATTCTTTATGTTAGAAAAGATACTGTGATATGACCACAAGCCTTACCAAACAGCAGCCACATAAACTGCAAAAGCTCTTGTTTTGATTTTTATAAGGTGATACACAGAGATGAAAATATATACTGAACGCTTTTGTATCGACAAATTATTCCAAAGAGAATAGAACTATTTATCATAAATCATTTTTACCTCCCCCACCCTATAATAATTGGCATTTGGTTTCATGGTTAGTGCTGAAGTTTAACTCACTTGTTTTAACCTATGAAACATGTTTGAAGAAAGTTTGTCAGGTGGGGGCCTGATCACCCAGCCCTGCCTATGGCACACTTCCCGCCCTGTGAAGATTGGTTTGGGGATGATTCCCATCACATCAGGCTGAACAGCTGTTCCATTATCCCAGTGTAGATTAGATACAAATACTTTGTGCTCTCTAGGTATTTGCAATGTATCACAAGAACTAAATCTTAAAGGGGGTTGGAATTTATAACATAAGGCATGTTCAATAACTTCTTAGTAATGACTAAATAAATGTAATCCCAACATTACAAAATTAACAGAACATGCACGGCCATTTGTTTATTAGAAAATATTTAAAGAAAGCCCGAGTGACTTGGCTCTCATTTTATGATTAACAAAAATGTGGGTCTGGACTCTGCGCTGCACTTGCTGTGCTGTGAGACTGTTAAATAATTCTATCTAACTTATAAAATGCTCAGTTTGTGGCAACTCACGACTATTTGCAACTGTCAACAAAGAGTGAATGTGTTCTATATCTGAATATTTTTTTCTTGCCTTCTTACAGAAGTATTCAAAAGGCCCCTCCCATTTAAGAGTCATCACAAATAAGAAGAATGCATTTTTGCCACTGGTTTTAAAAAGGTGAAGAGTTATTTTTGCTCTCATTTTAGTGTTTTGGGAAGATGTTTCCTGTTCTAAAATTTGCTTAATATGCCTCTGTGATTTTCATCTGTGAATTTATAAAATAACTGTATTCTATGTCCTTCAATGGTAAAACCCCAAGAATGTTAGTTTTGGACATCACTTCTGTGTATCCAGATTTAATCGCTAATGTTATGGAGCAGGTGTTTCAGGCAACATTCAACCCCTTGGCACACATCACAACCCGCTAATCTATAGTGAGGAAAGAAAAGCAAGTTTTACTAAGCTCATTTAGACTGAATATTGTGCACTGACAAGCCCACATTGCTATACGTGTGTCGTCACATTCAGTTTCTAACGAGGAGAGGGAGTTACATGACAAACAAGAAGACATCAAGCAGTATGATATATAATGGTCCATTTCACTGTGATGCTATAGATTTTGCGGTGGGTGAGGAAAAAACAGACCAACAAGGTAATTCTATATAGCTTTTGGCATGTGTTGATGGGAAAAATTAAAAAAGAGATGAAAATATATTGAATAATTTAAAGAGAATTAGAGGTTAATCTAAAATATGAGATTATGGTATGCAAGATTTATAACTATATTCTAGTAATAGGAAGTGTTTTGTATATTTCATCAGTCAGTATGAGTTGCATCCCCGAGGCGCAGCTGGGATCCTTCATCTTTCAAGTTCTGTGAATGTGATGTGCAATCTTAAACAGGAAGCTCTTTCAAACCACAAGAGCAAACAAGGTATTTTTTTGGAGAGGGTAAAGGATGAATTATTATCCTTGTGTGAAAGTTAACTGTGGTATTCAGAATACTGGTAGATTATGTAAGACCATTCTCAACGTGAACATTCTCAAGAAAGAAGATCTAGTGTATACGCCGATTGAAGATATGGAAATAACAGTTCATTCACCCATTTGGGATATACTTAGGAAGCAATTATTCAATGGGGGATTTTAAATGTGAAAAGATATCAGTTACCAACTCAGGTAAAAGTCCAATGCCTTCTAATCATTAGAAATTAAAATATAGACAGGTTAAGGAACAAAAGAAATGCAAACACATTGAAATCTTAAAAAAAAATGAAGCATAGTAGATAGTTTCACCTTAACTAAAACGGTGTTGTTTAAAATCTGGAGGTAGTCTCAACTCTGATAGTATTTTTTTTTCTGGTACAAGTGCTGGTTGACTTGAAAACCATGGTGTGCCCAATATTTAACAGGATAAGTTATCGTAGGGCTTCTAGTCACAAATTAACAACTTCATCTCATAGTGGGCTGACTACTGAGGTCAGTCATGAAAGTAGTCAGCTTTAATAGACCTAAGACCTTATTTTCAGCTCTGCTCCCATGTACCATGGGTTAGTAATACTTCCTATATTGTGCTAATTCTGGGTAAACAGAGCTACCTGGAACTCCAATGGCAGATCTCTGCGTTTGGAATTCTTCAGAATTTTGCACCACATCTCTTCCCTTGGCTTATTTTAATCTGTTGTGTTTTATGAGAATAATCTGTAACTTTGATTATAGAACATCCAGTGAATCCTTAAAATTCCTTTGGCATGTTCTAAAACTTCAGAGTGATCCGGAAACTCTGTAATAATATATGTAGCCATAATTTAGGGTACTGTTTGGAGGATCTCTTTAAAATTTATATGACAGCTAATTATTATCATTATTATCGTTGTACACATGGGGGAAGTATACATATATATGACAAATTTCCCCAGGTCATACATCTGATAAGACACATCTATCTCCATGGAAGTGAACCTAACTTTACCCCTCCTCCATGGAATCCCATACTAAGCAATAAGAATCCACTTGGAGGTGAAATCTAGGTATTATTATATGTTGCATTTGCCCCGGTGATTCTAATATGGATCAGAGTTGACTTTAAAGTATAAGTGACACATAGCATGACTTAATGAGGAAACATAAGAAAATCCCATGTCTTTTCACACAATTGTTTTAAAATTACTTGTATTTCTACAAAGGAACTTCATGTGAAAAACTATTGTTTATGAAGAAGCATGTTTGACTATGGAGAATGTATCTGCTGATTGTGAAAAAAATAAGTGGCTTCTGCTCCTCAGCAAAAAACATGTTTGGGACAGCATAAATGTTTTTCCCTATTTGGTATCTTGGGTGTATTTTATTAAGAAACAGTGTATCAATATCAAAAATGGTGAATAGCTCACCATGAATATATCTCTGAATAGAACTAGCCAAAAATGGAAAGTTTTTCACTTGACTTCAAGTATGGCGTAAATTAACAGGAGATACTTTTTGATAGGTCATATATACTGACATGTAAATTAGTGTTAAAGAATAAAATTCTCTAAAAACACTGACGTTTGATCCTATTTCTATTTCTACCATATTTTCACAGACAACCTAACAGTCTTATATCTGTGATTTGAGAATTTGCAGTCTTATTAGAAAAAAATTTTAATGTGTTCTTGATGTTCATTAATGTGTTTCTGTTGAGGTATTTACTGTTATTATTTTTATTTTCTAATCCACTTAATTCTGTCGAAACAGGGTCTTTTAATAGCTGACACTGTCTATAGTGATTTTCAGAAGCATGCATTTACATATTCACAACCACATACAGAATTAATCACAGGCACTTTAAAGAATTTGAAAGGAGTCCTTTATTGTGGCATTAAAAGCAAGTTCAAGGATAAACTAATTGGAGCTGGTTTATGAATGAGAAAGGATTCTGGTATCGCCAAAAGCACTGCAGTCTGAATCCCTGCTTCATTCACTTCTCCAACCAGCTTTGTGATGTTGGTCAGGTTATTTAAATTTCTGTCACCAGTTTCATTAAATAGACAGCTAACACATATTCTAAACCATTTTCATCCCACCCACACATATTTATGAGCTCTCTGCTTAATATACATCCGAGAACATTTACATATGTAGAAAGTATAGGGCCTGTGGCTTACGGAGGATATTTACCATGTTTGTTTTGCTATATCAAACTGATAGGCCCTTGTTAACTCATCCAAGTGAGCTTGTAGCATGGGTTGCATCTCTTCCCTTGGGGATGGAGTAAGAGTAGCAGTGGACTGCTGCCCAAAGGAGATAGCAGGTGAAGAGGCCACACCACGCACAGGAGGTGTTGGGACCCTATCATCGTCTTCTTCCAGTTCATCTTCCATACCCTGGTGCAAGTATGTTTGCACCGGTAATGGTGGGCACCAGCTGTCACTGTCATAGCTGAAATTAAATAAGAAAATATGTTCACTGGCATATACACACACATAATTGCACAATTATACCAGCAATAAATAGCAACCAATAGTGTCTAAAAGGTTTCCAAAGTCTGTCTTCCTTATCACATCATCTAGGCTAACATAGTAAATAATCTCACTATTACATTTCAAACTATATCTATTATCTCAAATTATCTCAACTTATTCTTAAAAGACCTTCTTAGCTAATTGTTACCACATAGCTACAAACAGAAATAACTTTCCTCCAATGTTAATCATGTGGAAACACCAAATTATTAACTGAAGATATTAATGAAGCCAATGCTTGGAGATGTATCCACTCCCTTTTCTTGTGTGTCCTTCTGCACAAACAAAATGTTCCAAAAATGCTGATTGATCATCTAACATGTGTGTATGAATTTTATTTACTCTTCTAGACCTATGGAAATTTTTTATCACATATAATATACCTTTCATCAAAGCCTGATGATGAAACTATCAATAATCATCAAACATTTCATGAAGTTTATCAGTGGAAACTCACATTATCCTTATCTCAGAAGTTCCAAATGTCTTGAAAAAGAAGTAATTATCTAATTTCAGTAAAATTAATTGGCACAAATCCATCCTTTTATACATTCTTGGTTTATCAAATTTATTTTGAAGATGTAGATAGCATATCAAAACAATTTTATAAGGCATGCTGAATCAAGAATATAGGATACTAGTATACTAAATACTAAATCAATAGCAGTTCTATTTATACCAACTCCATAGTTCTAGCATTTTCACCAAACAAATAAACCGTGAGATATTTAAAGAAAAGACTTTTCAAAAGTTGTTCTTCCAAAAATGCTTAATCAGTAATGATAGTTTAGATGGAAGAGAGGCTCATGAACCCATGCTTGGCACAAGGGAACTATGGCTTCTAGAAGACAGGAAGTTACTGTGTTCTGTGATGTAGCCACTGGGGAGTGAATCGTGTACCAGTGGAAAGAGTCAACCCATGCCAATGTTAATAATTTTGGTTAAACCCAGTAGGTCAGAAAGTAAAAATTCAAACATAAAGACATGTGGATAAGAACGGCCTCCATAGACTCATTGATTTGAATGCTTGTTCACCAGGTAGTGGCACCATTAGGTGGTATGGCCTTGCTGGAGAAAGTTTGTCACTTTAGGTGGGCTTTGAAGTTTCAAAATGTTCAAGTCAGACCCAGTCTCTCTCTTCCTTCCAATCTGGATTTGTAATTCTGAGATACTTCTCTAATATCGTGTATGCCTGCTTCGCATCACGCCTCCCACTATGCTGATAAGTGACTAAACCTCTGAACTGTAAGCCAGCCCCAATTCAATGCTTTCCTAAATAAGCGTTGCTGGGATCATAGCATCTCTTCACGGCAATACAACATCGACTAAGACAACATGGAAGAAGTGGGGTAGAGCCTTGTAAGAGGAAGGGGGAAGTTGGTAGGGATATCAGAAAGATAAGAGGAGGGAAGGATACCTCTGCATAGTAACAAGCAATGAGACTTCTGTAGGGATAGATACCTGGAGAGCTCTAACAGTCTGGGGACTGTCAAAGCTCTGTTGGCCAATAGCAACAGGAATATGTTAAGTTACATATGTGCAGGCGCAGAGCCAGATACTGGAGAACTCAATTTCCAAAGGAGATAAAGAGAGAAATATATTGGCCATAAGTGAGGAGAGGAAGGACTATGCCGATTACACAGGACCTCATCACTTGGAAGGAGTTTGGAATTCCAGTCTCCCTAGATATCTAAAATCTTATTTCCACAAACCAAATATCCTCCACTAAAAGTTAGTTTTACCTTTGAGTTCTTTGTTTCTGTGTCCATGTTCACTTGCATTTGCCTTGCTGAGGCTACTTCAATACCCTTCTGCTTCTGTGAGCATAAAGCTGAAAGCTCCGCTTCAGGAACACTGTACGGTTTAGAAGGGTTGGATGTCTCTACATGTCTTTTATACTATTGTGAGCAGCAAACACATTTCAGTGTGTTATCGCTTCAAGAAAATGCTATGGGCTAAATTTGAATTCCTATTTACTAACTATATAATGTATGCCAATCTGTACTGAAAAAATACATTTTTCTAGCACATTGTCATTTTAATTTGTTTTAAGGAGATCACAGTTTTCATTTGAAGAGAGAGTTCTATTGTTCTAAAGTCTGTAACCAGCATCCTTTGTTGTATTTAATGCTTTAAGGATTTCAAATCCAATCAATCCTACTGAGCGTTTACAAATTTATCTCTGAAGACATCAGAACAGTATAAGAGAAACATTTACTTCTCTTCATTCTATTATGTTCAGTTAACATAGTTAAGCTTCAATGTATTTTCTAGACAGAGTACACAGTTTGTCAGCAGGAATCTCACGCTGAAACTAAATGGCTTTGTTTCCTTTCTCCTTTACAATTTTGTAGCCATGTACCTTTGGCTGTAGAAACAAATTTCTTTCAAAATATCTACTTATTATGTACAAATTTATTCAAAATAAAAAAAGCCTGGAGAGTTTCCTTCTCCAGTTTCTCTATTCTAATCTTATACATCTTTAAGTTAAATTCTATATCATATACCTTTTGTAAAACTTATTGACAAAACTAACGAGTGCTAGAGTACTATAGTCTGTAATTGGTACTGGCAATCTTATAGAACATTGATTTGAAAATGGATTTTAGATTTCCAATGTTGATCCTTTTACTTGTTCAGTTTAATGTTTAGCTTTTCATATGTTTATAGTATCCTGACTTCAAGGAGATTTACCTCTCTTATAGCTGGACAAAATCATATTTATTGACATGTAAAAATTTTATTAAAATAAAGGTTAAGTTTCTGTACATGACTTATTTATTTGAGTTTGAGTGCTACATTATTAAGGTTAAGAAATACATATTTAGAACCTCATAAAATAATTGCTCATTTTTAGTATAGCACATGATTGCTGTTAGCCTTTACCAATAGTTAAAGTCAACTTTACCCTGAAAAGTTTGTTCAAAAAAATCACATTTTTAGGAGAAATTAATAGTTGTATTTTTAATATTTACACTGGCATGTTGCCAAAGCTATTATATGAAGTACTATATATTTAATATTTCAAATAGGCATAGCTTATTAATACCAAAAGTATTCATATTTGTTGAATAATAGATAATTCTTTGGACAGTTAAATGACATAGAAAAATAGAATATAGCATGAGCAGGATAAGAGAGATAAGCATGTGCTATTCGCATCATTTGTAATGGTAAGATGAAATTAAACTTGATTCATTTTTTATTGTTCAAGTTAATAGTGAGCAAAGGAGAGGTTATTTAAAAACTTTGATATCATGAAAAATTGTAATACTAGGTAAATAAATTACATAGTATGCTAAGTTATTAAAATCAATTTTATTAAGCTTTCATTAAATTAGGGTGGATGCTATCATCAATACTCCCCAGGATTCTCAGCAAAGATAACTGGAACTACAATGAATAAACTTGATCACCCTTCCAGGACAAGGAAGGTTGAAAAAAGCTCATGTATTCAATGTGGTTTCTACCAATAGAAGAAAAAGTAAAAAATGGGGAAAATATCCCAAAGAGGCTAACAAGAATGAATAAAGGAAGTCAAGTCAGGATGTAGTTCATATCATGTAGAAGAACTGCTCATCACCTCCCTGGTATTCACTTCTGAATCCACTCCAGAAGGCTAACAAGAAAGGTTTAGTGCAGCTACCCAGGAAAGAAGGTAGCAGATGACTGTACATTTCGTACATCCAGCTCTGTTTAATGGTTCCCTTCACATTTTATAAGACTCGCTTGCTTCAGGTGGATACTGTTTGTAATGTTCTAACAAAATGGCCCACATGAAAAGAAATGGGGATGAAAGCAAGGTAGTGACAGAAGGCACGAGGAAGAAGGACAGTCAGTAGAGAGTCCTGGCTGGGATTAACAATAATGGTGAAAATACAGTCTCTAGTTACTAACTACAATTTGTACTTTTGAACATTTTATTTAAGCATTACACTTCTGATGTCTTTTGCAGTAGCCTACAAAGTCTACAAAATCCTCCCAATAGACAACCAGAGCTGTTTTGTCCAACCTTTCAAAGGCAAGTCCTTGTTCACCGACATTCCAATAGCCAAGTATGAGGCATCCTATTATCTGTCTTTCCTGATGAGTAATGATCAAGATGACAGCAAATCAATGCTGCATGTGAACTAACTTATTAAAGGCCAGATACAAATACCAAATTACTAATAAAAATACAATAACATTCAACTCCAGCAGAAGCTTGCCAATCTCTAATTGCAAGAACAAAGCAAAGCGCCTATTTAATTACTATTGAATTCTTCCAAGCAGCCTATGACTATAATAAATGTATAGCAGTCAGAGCTAGGCCCTAATACATTTAACACACTGCCCTTTTCAAACAGAAGAAGCAGATTAAGATGGGAAAATATTTGCACCATGGCTACAAGATTGAATTAACATTCAAATATCATTTCATTTGAACAATGATTGAATAACTTCTGTTATTGCGTACTGTGAAGGAAGAAATTGCCCATGAAAGACTTAGAAGGAAAACTGAAGCCTATACTCTTACGAAACGATACTACTAATTACAATTAGTAACTAGAGACTATATTTTCAACATTATTGTTAATCCCAGTCAGGACTCCCTACTGACTCTGTCCTTCTTCCTCGTGCCCACTGTCACTGCCTTGTTCCCATCTCTTTTCCATTACTTGGTGGCCATTTTGTTTGGAACATTCCAGACATTATCCACCTGAACTAAGGTTCTTGTTATCTAGTCTGTTATCAGTAGCCAAACAGCTGAATTCTACTACATACAAGGATTCATAAGTAGCATCGAGACACCATCTCAGATGAAGCTAAGCTCTCACTTACATCTTCTGGGAGAGGGAGAATCAGTTTTCTCCAGTAGAGAGGCACTGGATGGGGTGTATCAGCCACTTCAGGACAGGCCTCATATGCAGGAGCACTTCACCAACATGTACGGACTTCACGTTTGTTTTTGTTTTTTTTTTTTGTTTTTGTTTTTGTTTTTTGAGTACGTGTGCCATTTTTGCTTGTTTGTTTGTTTAAGGTTTTGCTGTTTGTTTTGTTTTCTTTCTTTGTGAGTGTGATTTTATTATTTTTCTAGGCTTTGGGGGTTGTTTGACTTGGTTTCATTTAATTTTTGAGAAAGAACTTAAATGTGGGTGGGTAGGGAGCAAAAAGAGGGTGTGTAAGGACTTAAGGAAGTGAAAATATGATCAAAATATATTTAAATTCGAAAATTGTTTTACATAAATATATTTATCATAAAATGTCAACATTAACCAACTTCATGCAGCATGTACGAGTTGATGAAAGATGTGGCTCAGCAATTAAGTGCGATCTAGGGATCATCAGGGCAGAGAGGCAAAGTTCAAGCAATGATGAGAAGTAGAAGAAAGGGAAATCATCACAACTAGAATAGGGTGCAAAGGAAGATTGATGGGAATCTTTTCATTTTCCCTCCTTAACCAAAGAAAGGTTTCTCTATTTAAAGTATCAAGTTATATCACTGCTTGTATTTTGTTTTACTGTTTGGCTAACAATCTACTCTGATTCAAAAATCCCTCTAGATTATTTTCTTCAGGTGTTTTTTCATTAGCTTTGACTCTGGGCACAGATTATGATAGCCAACGAGTTTGAGATACTATCATTTATGAATAAATGATTCAAAATTCACTCAAGACTCCACTGATATAAGTACTCCCCTGGCTTACTTGCTTATTTCTTCTTATTATTTTATTTCCATTGTTATATATATATATATACATATATATACATATATATGCATATATATATATATATATATTAATGGAAAAATAATTTTTCTCTCTTTCTCTTGTATGTGTGTACATGTGTGTCTTTATTTGCATGAGAGAAAGAAAGTCATGGGGGAGGGAGAAGAAGAAAGGAGAACATGTTCATGTGTGCCTTAATGTATATAGTGCCTTAGGACCGTAATTGCATCTTTCCCATTAACATAGCAGATCTCCTCATATTTTTTTTCTGTTCATCTGTTCTTATAGCTTCTCTTCCTAGAATTGGGCCTAGCATTTAGGATACATCTTTCAAAACTGCTGACAAACTTCTTTATTGTTGTCTGTTCAATTTTGCTGTAGGAATTTCTACAGCCAGTAGCCTTTCCGTTACCTGCCCACTTTTGCGTGGCCTCTTACGTTACAGATGTCTATGTCAAGCGCACATCGGGCCTCTTCCAGCTGTATGATTTGGTTCCTGTTCCTTGTTTGTGCAGAGGATTGTGATCTGTGAGTCTACCCCTAAATAAATAACCCTTTATTATACTTAATTCTGAGCTAGTGTGGAATTTCTTTTTAGCATCCTTCTTCAGTAAATGGAAATTAAAAAAAAATTAGAAAAACTAATTTTACAGTAGGATTACTGGCAGGCTTTTACTTCTTTAAAAAAAAAAACTAGTTTTTTTTTTAATAAGAAAAGTAGGGTGTTTTGTTCTTTGTCTTTGAGAGGGAGATCTCATGTATCTCAGGCTGGCATCAATTGGACTAAGCAGCTATATAGCTGATGATGACCTTCAGATTCCAATCTTATGCACTTTACTTCCTGAGATCTGGAGGACATAGGTGAGCCACCATTCCTGGTTTCATACATCCTGGGCAAAGTTTCTCTAACTGAGATGTATCCCCATGCCTAAAAATAGTTCTTTTTCCCACTAGCAATTTCTCAGCACTTAAGGCAAAAAAGAACTCAAGAGTAAGATGAACTAATGATGAATATCTTAAATGTCACCATAGAACATTCATTCAACAACTGATGGAAACAGAATCAGAGACCCACAGCAAAGGACTGGGCTGAGCTCCCAAAGTCCAGTTGAAGAGTGGGAAGACTAAGAATATGAGCAAAGAGGTCAAGATCATGATGGGGACACCCACTGAAACAGTTTACCTGTGCTCCTGGGAGCTCACCAACTCCAGCCATACAAGGAAGAAACCAGCATAAGCCCAAACTAGTCCCTCTGAATGTGGATGACAGTTGTATGGCTGGGGCAGAATGTGGGGCTACTGTCAATGGCACCACGGTTTATCCCTACTACTTGTACTGGCTTTTTTGGGAACCTAATCTCTTTGGATGGATACCTTACTCAACCTAGATAGGGTAGGGATAGCCTTGGACCTTCCCCAAAGCAATGTTCCTTATCCACTCTGAGGAGTGGATGAGGGTAGGGTGGGAAGGTAGATAGAATGGGTGGAGGGGAAGGAGTAGGAACTGTGATTGGCATGTAAAATAAGAAATGATTGTTTTCTTTTTTCAAAAAAAAGAAATTATAAAAATTTATATAGCACAATCACTTTTTATGCACATTGTCATGTATATGTTGAGAACATTCATTTTAACTATCTGTAATAATAAATTAATACATTAGAAATTTAAAAAATCATGTAATGAATTTTGAGTAAATTTTAAAAATAAACTATAATCACTAAATAGATTAAAATGATCTGTCATATCAATATTTGAAAACCATTTGTGTAAGAACATAAAAGTGTACTAACATAATTGTTTCATCACCAAAAAAACTTCTAGTTTTTCCACTGTTTAATAAGGTCATGTGGTAAGTTTTGCAATATTTAGAGTGAAATAATTTTCTATAAGGAGCATCATTATATCAAATGAATATTTTAAGGAGATTTGTTGGCAAAAAAAGGAGGATATCTAAATAACCTACAATTTTCATGTGATCCAGATGTTATTCTTACATAGCATTAACATTCTTTTCTCTTCCCATTCAAGTGATTAGCTTCATTTCCATATTTTTTGTCTACAATCTTAAAATACAAACTATTAAGTAATAATCCTTTGATGAAGTATGTACCTCTTGTTTTTTATGAGTTATTGACATATTTTCGTCACTGGTGTGAATTAAGATCATATTCGCAATTTAATTTTTAGGCCAGGAGAGGAAAGGGTAGGCTCACCAGTAGAAGAAAGGGTGGACTCTTGACTGATAATTTCAAATGGAAACATTGATTTAGTTAAGTAATCATTGTTTGCATATATGTGGGCACTATTTCCCAGAAGAACAAATGAAATCTATTGAGAGATAGAAAGATGGAGAAAAGATATGTGTGTATGAGTAGACTATATACATATACATATGCTGTATTAAGTGTGTGTATGTGTATGCACATTATAAATGTATATGCAAGATGGCATTTATTAAAAAATAGAAATATACAAAATTTATAAGCAAATGCAAATATTTATATGATTTGAACAAATATAAGCCATACTCCACTATACAATTAAATTTTATTTAGTATGTAAATACTTCTGTGTAAAACAAAATTTATGTAGAGAAAATCCATATACTCTGTATTCTTGGGTTGCATACAAGCCTTGTCAAAATACTGATTTGCAAGCTGAAAGCAATACAAAGCATTTAGAAATATTAATTTAGGTAAAATATTTCATTTAATTTTTTTTGTAATAAAAACGATTATCTGTGCTTTTGTGTTTCAAATCACTCCCTACTCAAACTAACAGGAAACCAACTCATGAGATACTTGGGAAAGAATAGAAAACCATCACATTTAAGGCCCATCAAAAAAAAGTCTGACTTTAAGATTTTGTTATAGAGTGTGCATTGACGTGAATCGCTTATTATTCCTATCCCTAAATTCCCTTCAGAGCTGGTGATTAAAGTTCTACCCAGTGGTCAAGTCCCCACAATTATCCCATTGTGATGGTGCTCTTTTGGTGGCGCCCTGCTATGGCCAGACATCAAGTCATTAGGAAGCGGCAAGGGATGATGAAGAAGGTTATTTTAATTCCTTTCAGCCCCTCTCAGGAGTACCTCTTTAGTTCGCAGAGCTGTGGGTACTTGCTTTCAAACTAACGAGCAATATTATAAATGGAGGCTGATTATCGTGATTGCAGACAATCTAAAGCACTTGAAGGCCAAGGATTCTCACTCCTCAATATGGGCTGTTTTATATTTATCAGCTAAAAATATAGTGAGAGTGCAAACAGTAAGGGAGGATGCAAAGAACATGAAGGGAGGGGAGCCAGTCAAATGATAAAGAAGTACACAGTAAAAATGAATGGAGGTGGAAGTGCAGCCTTGGCCATGTTGTCAGAATACGCCCTACTCTTACCCATTTTCTTGTTGTTCTGCAGCGTAGTGCCCCAGTTCTGTACCAGGAAGGGGCTGGACTGGAGGAGGAGGTAGAGGGACATTAGCCCAAGTTGATCCATTGTTTTTCTGCGCTTTAGAAGAATTTTTGTTTTTCTTCTTTTTTCCACCTTTCCCACCTGAAAGCAACAAATTCACAGAGAATGATTATCTAAAGAACAGAGTATACCAGATGCAAGGATATATTAATGTTTTCTAAACAGCAGAATCAGTATGTTAGACATGATAAAACAAAAGCTATAAACAATGAAATGATATTATCAAGGATATGTCAAGAATGAATTCTACCAGTATCATTGTCTCTCCTATTTCATTCTCTGCAGAGCTGAATAAACCAAAAAGTATGGCCACTGTATTAAGAACACATTTATTGATTTCTTCCCCTCTGCTACTTCCATGTTTCATTGATAGATGAAATAATGATTCATAGCAAATTCTTTCAAATGTCAGATTTTACTGTGTTTATAATGCTCTTTTACATAATCTGTCTCAGTGGAAAATGCAGTATGTAAAGATTCAAGTTAAACTTTTCCATTAGAATTTATTCAATTTAATTAATCCGTGGGAGTAACATTCTTTTCCCCAAAGCCATGGGTTAAAATAAATCAATCAACTACTGCCCAGAGAGTATCTGTAAATGCCTCACCAAGATACATTTCATAGACTTTTTGTCCAATGGGTAGCAGCATTATTTGGGTATATATCATGCTAGTGGTTCTCAACCATTTTAATTTTAATATTCCATAAAATTCCAAAATGAAGGGAATTTCATGCAAAGACACTAGTTAGCATGTGTACTTTATATAATACAAATGAATTCATGCCAAATATGAGCAGAAAGGAAACCAACCATGTTTAAATACCACTGAATGTACATAGAAATTAATAAACTATAAAAACAAAACATTATTGACTTATGCTATACATTTTATTCTTCCAAAATTAAAAAAATAAAACCTCTTCATTACCAAGAATGGTACCAAGGTAGATACAGGGATCACTATTTCTCAAGCAAAGAAACAAAGGATGTCTTAAGGGTACCCAGCAACTTGTATGACTCCGTTATCAGCTTATATGCATTTGCAAACAGTGGTATTGACCCCTTGCACTTAATCTTTATTAAAGTAAATGTGGTGAGTGTAAGATATTTGTAGCAGGGCTATCTAGTCATGCAGATGAAGTGCATCCATTTCTTTCTCCTATCTATTACTAATCTGAGTCAGCAAAATCAGATTATAAAGTATAATAATAATATATTGGAAGCCCAGCAACAGATAACACTGGTACACTAGGCATTCACATTTATTACAGAATACACATTTTATGTGTCATGCCTGCCTACACTCACAGACATTATATCATCCCAGTACATAGTATTTTCACCTTTTGTTTTATTTCTTTGGTGGAAGAAAAGGTACCACAGAAAATGAGAGCAGGCACCTTCTACACTAAACTTGTGTGGGTAAGAGCTTGATTTCTGGATTTAAGGGCTAATTTCTTTATTATCTCAGAGGTCAGTAAGTAGACAACATCTAATATATACAGAAAATAGATGCTTCATTGAGATATCTTTAGAAATAAAAATTCATTACATGTAAAATATTAAATACAGAATGGCAGTCATTGTTGGTCTCTTCCAACTCCTCTCTCATTGAAAAATAAATCCATTTTCTAGCCACCTCTGAAAGTCTCCAATTTTCCTGGCTCAGTGATTATGCCAGAAACAGCCTGAGTTTCTGAATTAAACAAAGAGTTTACTGCTGAATAGATCTTAATATTTCATTATGAAATGAATCTTTGACTCCTTAAGCCTCCAAAATCATAAACAAAGACCAGGGACTATATCATTTTTTATAAAACTGTAATTGAAATTTACTATTTCCAAAGGAACAGGTTGAGCACCTCGTCTTTCCTTGCAACCACCTAGCTGTACTTTCTCTTTCCCTTTTTGTCTTTGATGAGGACAGTTGGCATGAGTCCCACAGCCCTTTTTGAATCGTTATGCGGACACCAAGTGAACTGAGTGATAAAAGCAGGGGAGACTTTGTATGTCCATTTTAAAGGTGAGATTCTGGGATTCTTACTGACTGCCCAGGGTTAACTTTCACATTCACATAGAGAGTAATCTGAGTTCACCAGGCAGCAGTTTCTAAGAGCCACCTGTTTGCGTAGTGTCTAAATCAACTTCAATTTTTATATAAACTCAAGCTGAAATCCTTACTAAAAATCAAGAAAGCAATTCAGCCTTTTTATAATTATTGTTGTCAACAACAGGCTTTACAATGTGCTTTGGAAACAGCTGATCTTGGAGGGAATTTCCCAGGGTCTTCCAACAAACATCTGTTTCCCTTCTTCTAGAAATGTACAATTATCTCTTTTCTCATTTTGAATAATCAGGATAGGAATCTTCACCAAAATGCCTGTGTGTGTTAGCTCCATGCTAATTGGTGAGCTTCTATGATAGTGGGGTACATATTACCTAACCTACTAGTTAAATTCTGAGTCTGAGACTTGAATCTTCAGTGAAATGAAGCATCTCTTGCTGCAACCTGCAACTAAAAGTTTCACCGTTTTAAGTGAGAACTTCCTATACTATGTTTTTGAGGCTTTGCCCAAATATTTGAACTCTCTCTGAAAGTCAAATTTTGTTTAGATTTAATTTATCTAACAAATGAACTCCATGGAAGGAAAACCATAAAAACAATTTATTTTAGAAATAAATGCATGGAGAAGGGAAAACAAGTGGGTAATAGTTGCCTAGCAAGCATGGGGTCCTGGCTTTAACTTCATCACTACCCCCAAACATACCATACATATACATATATACATATATATTAAATAGAACGTATACTCTTTTTAAAAGTTGGCACATTAAATCAGAATCAGTAATTTTCATGTATGTATTTTATATATGATTACTATTATTTATGTGACAATTAAAAATAGCTCAGCTTTAATTTTAATAATTTAACTTTTAACAGAAGTTTTTGACCTTCTAAAGGAATATATTGTAAAGTATTTTAAGATTGAAATGTATTCACTCAAATAAGTCAGAAATGAAAGTTTTTTAATCTTTGGGACTTTTAAAAAATATCTGCATCAATGTGGCTTGATCATTTACGAATTATATACTATGGTTTAAAACATTATCAGCATCAATGCAGCTTGATCATTTGTGAATGCTATACTGTGGTTGGATTAGCTAGCCATAGGGCAGCTTAGTCATACGTTTGAGTGTAATGAAACATCCTTATGAAGCAGAACAGAGATAATGAACTCCACTTGAGTACTTGAGTTTAAACTGAACAGAAAACTAAAAAAGGAATAATCATTTTAATCTCAGCTCCTGAAAATTCTTTCTATCTCCTATTGAAGTAATTTAGTATTCAAATGTAGATCAAGTAATCATTATAGCTCCTAGATCTGTACATACATGTCATCTGGGATATTACTGGGCTCAACAGTGCACCAAGCACTACTGCTTAATATTCTTTCAAAAATGACTTTTAAAAACTCATGACAATTGATTTATACCAAATATTTGTTGGCTTGTATGTCTAAAGACCCCATACTTCATGGTATTCAGTATTCTTTATATAAAGATATGGTATTTACATATCTTTAATGAAGTAAAAAAGGAAGCTTCAGCAAAATTACTTTTTAATTATACAGAACTATTGTGGGGCTAATTATACAGAAACGACAGCAACAATGACATATAAGGTCATTCCTAAAGTTCCCCTGTATTTTTCAGCTACTTTAAATTCATAACAGATGTTTAAATTTTTTCCTATTCTATAATGTATTTAATCCTACCAATAATCAGGAAGAGCAATGACTCATTTTGGAGGGAAAAGAGGATATTAACATTTCAGTCTAAGAAGATTCTATCTCCTGAGGAAAAGTAATTTAGTAAATGTAATCCTAGTGGTGTTCAAAGTTAACTCTTTATGCTCTTGAAGTTGTACATGCATATCATTAGTCTGAAAGGATAAAACAAGTTGTGTGGCATGATCAATTAGAAATAGAGATGTGAAATCAACAGTCAAATCGTATGAATACAATGGCAAGGTAACACGTCTAACACAAAATTTTCCTATTACAGGCAAGAATCCCCGTGGTGGAATTGTTACTGTTGCATGTTAGGATAGAAATGCATTTCACTGTAATAAAATATATTCCTGCCCATGTGTTGTGTTATGTCTGCACTAGAATTAGTTCAGCTCATTTCATTCAAATACATGTTCAAATTTGCAGTATAAAAATAAATATATGCATAGCTCTTAAATTGTTAATAATCTCCCATACTAATTTTTCATATTTAGCAGAGTCACCTTATTTGACAGATAATAAGCCTCTCATGTGCTATTTTAGAAAAACAATACAAAATTATGAGGCTGCATTGATTAATCATTAATATAAGGCTCCAAAATAATTTTATTTCCATCATGTGTATTTTCTAGATCAATGACCTAGAACTGAATATTGTGTATAACCTTTCCATGATAAAGTTCTCATGACTCATAAATAGGATTCAGGACAAACAAAACACATCTGTTCTTCATGAGCAGACTTTATGAAGATGTCTCTATTTTTCTCCATGTACATCAGTGCACAGATCATGAAGGGGTGACAGAGACTTTATCCCTCCTCCTCCCCCAATCAAAGTATAACTTCACTATGGTCAACAACTGTCATCTGATAAATGGCTGCTGGCTGCTGCTGGGTTGTGATTAAATATTTCTTCAATGGCAGCTAGAAACACAGGTCATATGCTCTTGACAAACAAATATTTCTCCTTACTGTGATCGGACCAACCTGAGAGACTGCCACTCCTTTCTGAGCTGTTGTGGGAGCTGGTGGTGCTGAAATCCTGTGACTGGTTGTGTGGCATTCTATTAGACAATCCCTCAGCCAATCGGTAGTCAGGGATGTAAAGTAAGGCTAAGGGTTAAAGGGCAGAGGTCATAGTGGCATCATGGGATTAGTTCACAGCACAAGCCCATGCAGAACATGCAGTTAGCAACTCAGAAGCAGATGTTGTGGGGGAGCAGAGGAATGCTTTTCTACCCTTTCCTAATGGAAGTAGAGATGGATTGCTGGTTATTATATTGAAAAATGCTAAAAGAATGAAAACAATTGGTGTTGGTGCGTGATGGTGAATTCAGCAGTGGTGGTGGCAGTGGTAGTGATTATTTAAGGTGCTGGAGACATACATGCCAAGAGAATATTTTAGTTTAAATAGTAAACCTTGGAATGGATCGCTAAATTGAACATTAAACAATAGATACAAATATCTATATCATGCATAAATGAAGTGAAATTAATTTCTCAAGATACAAGAAACTGACTCACCATTGTTACCTTTGTTCTGATCAGGTAGTGAATAACCAAAGCCCATCAGGTCTGTTTTTTGCTGAATTGAGCTTTTCCACTGTGGATCAGGAAGATCAACTGCCAGTTCATGGATGCTGTTGGAATGCAGGATCTGGGTAGTGGCATACGGGGTGGCTTGTGTTATTTGGCTGGAACTATTGTAAGTGGTTTTGGTAGTGAAGTCAATGCTGCTATAAATGGCTCCGTCTGAAAGCATCGTTGCTGTTTTATCCCCTTGGCCCGGGACTGGCGGTAGCACATCTGCAATGAACATAGGGAAATGAAACTATTTAATGATGCACAGGAACCGAAACTATCAGGACTGAAGATGAAAAATAAATGTGTCACACTGCGCGTCTGCATTGCAGCCGAAATGGGTTTCATGAGCCAATGAAGGGGAGATGATATACAACTATCGTCAGACCATCAACCCCAGTGACAGGCAGGCGCAACCCGCGTCCTTCACGTCTCGCTGCTTACTACAGCTCTTCCCCATTGGCTTGGAGCATGAATTAGGAACCTACGAAGTGCCACTACTGAAAAACATACTCAGTTGTTCACTTGGTTTTAAAGGCAGAGAAACTGTTAGCCTTTACAGGAATGTTGCTAAGAGGGAATATACAGATTGGAGACGAATACATCTCTTTCCACTTCAGCACCAAGGACAAAATACATAGCTGTGGTACAGTTAAAAATGGCTCAAAATCATACTATCCTCACTATGAAATAACATTTTTTTTCTTCTTGAGTTTTAACTTGCCATTTATTTTGCTTTATTTCAGTGTTGGAACTGGAGGATAACTGGAAGAAAATGGACTTCTTTTTGGTGAAATAACAAAGGAAAAAATTTCAAAAACAAGTCATTTTCACAAAGCAGAAAATTTAATTCAGAAAAAAAGCAATCTTGGTGATCAGTGGGTTTAATTTGTGCTATCAGCTCTGAGAATCAGAAATTCTCATTTCACACTGTACAACAACAAGAGTTAAATTAAACTTTAGGAATAACAATGAACATCAGTCAGCCCATTTATCATTTGGGGGTGTGAACTGATGCTTTATAACTGAGACCTGCTCCCTCCCTCCTCAGCTTGTTTTCTCTTTTCAAATCAAAGAGATCTGGTGATTCTGCTAACACTAGTTTTAGACATTTAGAATTAATATCAGTCTGATTATAGAGCCCCCCCCCACAATACCTGTGCTCTACAAACCTTGCACCCTAGCTCTTGAAGATATCACATGACTTGATTTGTTCATTATACAAACATTTTCGACTGTCTATTTTTTTTTTCTTTTTGTTTTTTTGAGACAGGGTTTCTCTGTAGCTTTCTAACCTGTTCTGGAACTAGTTCTTGTAGACCAGGCTGGCCTTGAACTCATAAAGATCCACCTCCCTCTGCCTCACGAGTGCTGGGATTAAAGTCATGCATCACCACCGCCTGGCTCAGCTGTCTTAAAATTTAGAGTTGATGACTCTCAACAGTACTTGAAATGGAGATTTTTAAAATATAATTTTGTACACCAAAAAAAATTTAGTTTCAAAAGGTTCTGAGTCCCCAAATCCTCCAGTCTCTTTACATTAAAGTGTATTTTACTTTATTGAAGTAAATATCTTAAATGAAGATCAGTGTGGTTGTTAGCTATATTCAAGACTATAACAATTCGCTGGGTTGTATAAACAAATGAAAACATTTCTTAGATTTTAGATTTGTTCTACTTTCTTATCCTTCTAGTTTTTAACTGCAAACTAATTAACATTTAAATGTTAGCATTCTTTTACTCTTAAACTTTTATGTTTGATAATACAAGTTAGTGAAAATATTCCCATGAAGGAGTTTTCAGAATTTTTCCTTCCTTCTCTAGCCTGCTATTTATTCATGAACATTAGTCATGTAGAATGTCTCACCAACATTCACTTATCTTGAACCTGTAATTCGCCAATGTTACAGACTTAGGTTAAAGGACAGTTTATTTGTAAACTCTTGAAATGGTTTTTGGTTTACTTGTTTGTTAGTTTGTTTGGTGTCCAAAGGGTAAAAAAGGGTAAAAGAGTAATGAAAAAATGACACCATAGGTAACATTACTCTGTTACCACACTGACTATGACTTTGGGCACAAAAATTTCTCCCTGTTAGGTTAAGGTAAAGTCAGTCTACAAATGAAACTGTACCTATATTGATTTTAGCAGCTGCATAGTCTTCAAATATTATTTCATCGCTATCATATACTCAATAATAAGTGAAATTATATCCTAATTTTAAAGATTGGAAGATTACTCGTGAATATTTCTATGTGGAAGGAAGTCTAGTACTATCAGATGGTTTGGACCTCTGTGCCAGCTCTATCCTAACAGGGTGCATCTGAAGGGACATCGCCATATTGAGGTTGCACTTCCCATTTTCCATTTCCCCTGGTTCCTAACAGCCTCTCCTTAATGCTTTAGGCTGTATGGCTCTTGTTAACATTGTCTTTGAAATCTGTGAATTGAAGGACTACTACCCTGTACTTTGCATTTGCAATGAATGTAGTTTAGAAAATCATGGTTGTGCTTATATTTATGAATCAATTTAGATATTACTTCCTTATTTGTGTGAATGACTTCCTTATTCACTGAATCTTCAGTTACTTGTGGGAATGTTTTTTTTTTTGAGATTTATGTCTTCATTTTGATAATTCCACAGTCCAATGACATGAAGAAAGAAAACACTTGTTGATGAAATGACCTAATAAATTTTCATTTTTATCTTGACAAAAGGTAAAATTATTTGCTAGTGAGTCACTTTATTATTTGAATTTCTCTTTCATCTATATTCAAACATGTTTTGGCATCACATTATTAACGGGAAAATCTTAATGCCTGTAATAATTCTTATAAATGATTATGATTATATGGTCATGCATGTAAATCCACATGGAGAAAACAGCACAGTGTAGATAAAACATTTGAGCCTTTAAAAATTGATCTGATCTGCTTTCTCCATTCAGATCCAAAGGTACTCATGTTAATTAAGTTTATTTTCTTAAAATTTAAACTATAAATATTGTTACTTATTTTATAACTATAAAAATTAATAAGTATGAAAATACTATACGATCATTTTCCTACATAAATAGTAAGTGCTTAAAATCTCTAATACTGAAAGGAGATAAAGCACTGAAAACCCTTTAAATTGACCTTGAAAGCATCTATGAAGTGTTTCTCTTCACAAAAACGAGGTGGCATTAAAGAAAAGCTTGGCAAATCTACATGTATATACTTCAGTTACATTGGAATAAGGCATCTGAGAAATTAATGGAGCTTGCCTAGCAGAGTCATAATATTCTTTGTGTATGTATTAATTGAACATGTCATGTTGTGAAGAGAAAGCTATTCCTGATCAGGTGAAAGCTATAGAAGCTAAATTTAATTTTACAATGTAGATTGTGGAATGGTGGGTCGCAGAGGGTATTTGGATGTGTTCAGGCACCGACATTTCCCATGCTATTTTACACAGAGTTGGAAGCTGAACAGTCAATCAGACAGTTTGCCTGCCATTGTCATTTGTAACCTACCGGTACCTATTACACACTGACTATATTCTCTGCTTGTACCATGTAAAAAGTAAAAATTCAATATATCTATCACATTGAACAAAGAGACGCAGCAAAAGTTTTCACCTTGATATCCACCCATTCAATTCTCGGTATAGAATTGCTTCTTCTACCTTTATTCAAAGAAGACATATTTGGGGGGAACGGAACAGCTATTTATAGCAGTGTATGCTTACAGCAGAGCATAAAACTCACGGAGATAACAGTAACATCAAAATTTGAAAGTACTCGCATCTACTCAGCATGATTACACCTTTCATTTGTAATATCAGTTATTGATCACAGAACTTTAGAAGTCTCTTTCTGAACATGTCTTATTTACTTAGTTATCTACTACTCTTCATAGATATATGATGGTAAGGACCATCTCTTTCTGGTTATTATTTATACTCTTCATTACTCCCATACTAAAAGTCACACAAGAGATACTTTGCAAAAATATGTTGACTAGGACAGAGTAGGTAAACTAAGAGGTACAATATCGAAGCTCTTAGTTTCTAGTTTTAGGATTCTTGTGAGAATATTTGAAAATTGAATGCTCAGTCAATATTTTTTCTTCTCAATCATTAATGATTTCCTTAAAACCTTAATTTTGCTCAAAGAGATATAGACATCCAAGTTTGCTCCTAAATTTTTTAGCAAAGAGCATCACTTTTGCTATATGTTTTTCTGGTCTTACTTACAAAAGAAATTACTCTTTAAAATATTTTTTAATTATGTGTATGTGTGTGTGTCTGAGCATGTGTGAGTGCAGTTGCCGTTGGCCTCCAGAAAAAGATGCTGGAACCTCTAGAGTTGGAGTTACAGGCAGTTGTGACCTGCCTAGTTTGAGTACTGGTAACCAAAGAGTCCTCTGAGAGACCATTAAGTCATTTTTGTCCACTGAGTCACCTAACTATGCCTGAGCGGAGACATTTATAATATGTTATTTTAAAATTCTGAAGTCAGCAAGATGGCTCAGAGGGTACTGGCCCTTCCACCAAGCTTGATGACTCGAGCTTGACCCCAGGGGCCCACACAGTTGAAGAAGAAAACTGAGCTGGGCCAGCTTCCCTCTAGCTTGTCCACGTGTGTTTGTAACCACATATTTTCTTACCTGTATGCAAAACAAAAATATAAATTGTTTAGAAGAAACCTAACCTAAAATGAAAATTCCAGAACACCAAACTAAAAATAGACAACCCAATAATAAATAATTTTATTTTGAAACACACAACTTACCTCCACGCCCAAAATTTCCAATTTCATTTGAGCCACTATTGCTATTGTTTACTGGCAAACTCGTGGCTGGCCATGAGTCAGCAAGCCATGGATAATTGGGGTCACCAGCATTTAGAAGACCTGGACGGCTGAGACAGAAATGAAATGGAGATTAGCCTGTGAGCTCAGCGAAAGAATTTGACACCTTCCTTACACACTAAAAAGGGTAAGGAGATATAAGGTTTTAATTGACTTAAATTAAATTGCAAGTGCTCTTAAGAAGTAAGGAACTTCAGTAGTTCATTAAAGTTATACATAGATCTTCTCTGTCAGTGGAAGCGAAGAGGCTTTGCCTGAGACTCTGCCCACATACAAATGAAATCAGTTGCCCACCCTGGAACCGGAGTGGAATAGGGAGAATAGCGGCACCAGGAGACCAAGCTTCATGGTAAGCTGACATCTAAAGGGAACAGTTCCTCTGAGAAACTGCTTCATATCTGCTATTTCCCAAGAACTAAACTACCCAGTCCTCATTTCTGTAGCTCCCAATTGAATCTGTTTTGTCTAAGTAGGCACCCTTACACAAAGCCCTCATACCTAACTGGAGGCAGATAGCTTGAGCCAAAATAATGAACATTTCTTACAGTTTTCTACTAATAGTACATTTCTACGTTTCTCACATTGCAAAATAAAGGGCTAGTTAGGGATTTTTTTTAAGGCAGTAAGACCCAGTTATATGACCCCAACACCTTAACATATCCTGTGAAGAAAACTTCTTTCCTGTCACATTTAATAAGGAATGCAATTATTTAGTGTAAAGATGGGATTCTGATTCCTTTCCAGAATATTAGCATATTTGCAAAGAAATAGATCACCTCTAATTGTTGCACTTTTTTTTTGATAGACCCCTTCTGGTACAATCCCTAAGAGAAACGTAGGTTTCTATGGAAACTGCAATAAGAAGATTCAATTGCTTTTTGTTGTATCTGCTAGCTCTCATTAGACTTAATCTCTTTTTGCTAAAATATTGATTAAATGGGAGATTGGAAGTTATTACCAGAGCCTAATTACAATCTCCATATTGGCAAAGAGAAAATAGATGAGGATATATGGGTTTGTTATCAGCTTTTATCAATTTCAATTGAGTATCCAAAGTTCTGGAATCCAGTCCTATCAATCTACAGCCTATTCATCATCCATGAATCATTTACTTTGTGATCGATTATGTGTAATTGTTCACTCACAGCAATTTAGTGAGAGCCAATAAGGAGTCTTAAACAACAGCGACTTCATTTGCTAATGTCTAATTAATGCAATAAACATCCTGCTAACAAATGAGCACATTCCTTGTGATATTTACTCCTAATTTCTTCAGGGGCATCTGGGAGATATGAAACATCTGGACTTGATTCCTCTAAAGAGCGCAAAAGATAGATCATTAAACCTTCTGGTAAGCCATTCAATTCCTCATAGGATTCTAAGACTTACAAGTGATCGTTGATTGCAATAATAGCTGCTCACTACAGAATTTCCCCAGTACTGATTAAAAATAATAATAAAGAGAAACTTCTTAGCATACCTCCCATTGCTCATTAGTCCTCCATCTCCTCTTTGAAATGTTACTGTAATAAAGGAAAGACACACACGCATAGTAGTCAGTGTTAATCACAATGAATAACAGCTACCCATTGGACCTCAGTTTAGAGATGAGGACCAGGAATTCCAAAACAGTATAATTAATGAACTTATATAGGCAGTGACAAGCAATGGCTTGGTTCAGTGCAAAGTCATCACTTGCACTAAATTAAATTGATTGCTTTAAGTTTCTTCAAGTGAAATGAAGTTACAGTGGCCATTTGTATCTAGCTGTCAAAACTGCTACAAGTGTTGTATATGTGTTCTTACTGGAAGGATGATACGGCAATAATGTGGAATTACCAAATGTAGTCATTTATTCACCACAAGAAATTGTCTTATTAAAAGAAATAATACAAAACTATACATTGAAGAGAACTAGTATTCTTCCATGTGGTAATATGCTTCCAATAAAGCAACAAAGAGTATTGATCACACATTTCTGACCATCACAAATCACTTCAGGTATACTTAAAAGCATTATGCATTGAACAATTACAATTATGGTAGACATAAACTACTATTAATGTGTAGTTTGTAAATAGTTGATACTGAATGGATTTCAGTTATGTGTAAATATCTCAATTTTCTCTAATACTGAGGGACTTATTAAAGTAAACACAAAAGATGTCTAGTAGAACCCTGAACATGATTCTACTTTCCAATTATTGTTTCCACTTCACAAGCCAGAAACATGAAAGTAGACCAAAGTAGTGACCAAAGAGTTGAAACATCAGTCCAGTTCCATCATTGGTTTCTAAAAATCTGTTAGGTAAAAATGTATTTGAGCTTTACAGTGATTTGTACAGGATGTTACATTCCTCACAAAGGGTTTAGGGACCTAAGGCTGAGGAAACTCAATGCCATCTAATATTTCTACCACAAAATCCAAGCACAGCAGAGTAACATAAACTCATAGCTTCAAGTTTGTTGGGATCCAATTTTGTCACTAAGTTATCAAATTTGCTTTTTATGTAAAAGATATTTGCTGTGAAAAAGTTTCCAGAATGCAGAAGTGTTAGAATTTTATAATTTGGACCCAAATCATTGCAGACCAGCTCAAGTGATCAAGGGTGATGATGGGTATAAAATGAACACCCTATTTTGTCTTTAGATAACACCAATTATGTTTTCTCTGATTTGTTTGGTGTAAACATGAAAACAATTTTTTAAAGAATTAACCAAGGTATAGTCTCCAAATGTATAGATAACTTTCACAATTTGGAAGTTTTCCATGACTTGTCATTTGCTTGAGTTTCACAGCAAGACTAACCACTCTGGAAATTTTGCAGTTTCCTAATACGTGCAGCAGTCTCTCCTTGACAGTTCTCTATTTGGTAAAATTATCATCACTAGGAAATAAAATTTAACTCCCAAGGTCTACACTACATAAAGGCTGATGTGTGGCTCCCAGAAATGTACTGTGTGGACCACACATCTACTGCCCTCTCCACTTTAATCTCTCAAATGTGCTATGAAACAATCCTGGCATAACCTTGATATCTGCCCATAGCTAGCTACTCAAAGATGATGATATCAATCTTTGCTCCACTTAAGGGCTTAAAATTCGGTCTCAGCTGTGCAACTCTAGCATATTGTGCCCAATTGTTAATTGATTTTTAACATAAATGAATTAAACTGTAACAATCAATATAAACAAATGAGCCATGATTAGAGGAAGGTATTAGATAAACACCTAGCATACACAAACATATGTGAGCGTTTGCATGCACACACTGACAAAAAATGGAAACACAGTAAAGATGATTACCAACCATTTATCTCATGGATCTTCCTAGCTGTGTGGTTTATAATAGAATATTAATTGCTAAAATAAATTTAAGACAATGCTGTAACATTGTAGGTATGAAAATAGGCAATTTTTGAAGGACTACACTTCAAAAGTGATGCTCAAGGGATGCACAAGAAGCTAAATAGTCCTGCTTAATATGATGCTCCTTCTCCTTTTTGTTATTACCAGATTATAAATATAAGAGAAAAAGAGATAGTCCAATCAGAGACACGAAAAGTGTCCAATGGCAAATTTGCAGTAAAATACAAAGTTTTATGATATAATACTTAGAACCTAAACAATGATACCATTAATTAAAGCTAATTTTCAGTGTTTGAATGATATGGTAAACTATATTTACTAATATGAACTAAAGGTTAAGTATGACAAGATTTGATATTCAAAGTGATTAAAATTGTACATTCAAAAGATATTTATTTTCTTTTGGTATCTCAATCATCATTTAAATCTTTCTTAAATTGATCTAGATTGGCATTGGGTATCAAAGATCCCATCAAGACATATATCTCTATCTTTATAAAACAATTACAAAACAGAAAAATTCACAGAACATTATGTAATTACTTATGTAACTTATAATGTCCTCCACACACACAATTTGGTGGATGTGAAATTCTTCCATTTTGAATCTTTCTGTCAAGAGAATGAAGAAAGGAAGAGGAAATGGTGACACATGTGCCCATATCTCTTATCATAATAGTATCGATTACTTGTCTATTTGAGGGGGAAGCCTGCCTCAATATGCAGACCAGGCTGGCCTCTGCTCAGACATCAGCCTGGCTCTTCTTCCACTGTGCAGACATTAGGTGTTTGACATTAAATCCTGCCCCTAGTTGTTCTTTTTAAAAGAGGGTGGAAAGAGGACAATAAATTTCCTTTATAGCCTGTGATCTGATTTGAAAACAGAACAGAAGTAGCAGCTTTAATAGATCAACAGAATAAAAGCAAATGACAACTTGTAAACAATTAGAATTAATACAATGGAAACTGTGCATGATCTTTTCAAAGCAATTTTAGGAGTCATGCAGAGGGAATCACAGAAAAATAATCGAGAGCTGCTTTGAGGAAACTAATTTCAAAGAAATATTCGCCTCGATGTGGAAAGAACCTGGGATCAGGAAGGAAAATTCATGACCATCCCCATATCACTGTTTTTCTAAGCACAGGCCAGTCACTTCGTGTTCATCCGAGATAAAATTGAAGAGACCTTGACTGTGAATCAGGAATTTCTTCTAGCATCTCAATATAAGAACTTCTGGGAGCAACCTATAGAAGCTTCAGACATGAACATCTAAAACGTTTCAGAATTACATTCAGTATTTAAACTTATTTTGCTTTTCATGAGTGTCAGGTGGAAAAGAGATTTTCCAAGTTTCTGTCAAATACAGAATAATTCTGCGCTTCTAATATCACCTGTCGAAATTAATCCTGTGGCATGTCTGCTAGAACTTGAGGGCAAAGGGAAGAAATGGAACTATGAAGTATATTAACATTTTGAAGTAAAGAAGCTTCCAGAGCACCTATCTCTAGTAGGTCACATTTGCCTACTCCAAATAGAAACTTTAATGTTTCAGCCAAGCCTTCTTCCCCTTCCTGCTAAGCTCTTACTAAAATATGAATGCATTAGTTTCCTTTTAATAAGCATTAACAAAGTCTACATAATCAGACTATAAAAATTCCATCAAATCACTGAACTGCCCTTGCATAGCTCTGCCAAGTATTCTGATTTCACCTTGTTTTAAAAATCCATGCATAGAGTATTTACTGTGCTATAATGTTTTCAATCATATTAAATTGTTGATGTATAGCAAGCTTTCTAAAATATTGTCCTTATAGATAATAGTCACATAATATAACCTCCTCTTTAAAAGTAAACAAAAGCTCACTTTTATCAAAATTTTATTACTCCAACAGTTACAAATTAAGAAAAATACAGGCTAGAGAGATGGCTTGGTGGTTAAGAGCACTGGCTAATCTTTCAGAGATTTCCAGCTCAGTTCCTAGTACCAACAAGGCAGCTCACAACTGTGTGTAACTCCAGTCCTAGGGAATAAAGATCTTCATGCCTTCTTCAGTTTCCACAGGAGTTTAGTATGCAGATGAAGCACATATAAACACACAGGCAGAATACAGACACACATAATAAAAATAAATTAATAAAAATTTTACAAAGAATTTGAAAAAATATAACATTGAATTATATGAAATATTGATAAACATTATCCAGATATACATGTACATATATGATATATTTAAATCTATGGGACACTTTTTAAAAAAGATTTATTTGTTTACTATGCATACAGTGTTCTGCCTACACACCAGATCTCATTACAGAGGGTTGTGAGCCACCATGTAGTTGCTGAGAATTGAACTCAGGACCTCCAGAAGTACAACCAGTGCTCTTAACCTCTGAGCCATCTGCCCAGCTCGATATATTTAAATCTAATTCTAGTGATACTACATAGATTTGCTTCAAAATTTAATTGTTTGCTTTTTATCTATGAAAAACTATAATTGTGACCATATGTTCACTTTATATTTAAAAATATCCAATATTTTCTTTATAAATCTCCTTTTAAATCTCACTTTATAGCATCTGAAGTTGTGAATGTTTTCTTGTAATCAGAGTCCCTTCATGCAGAGACAAGGAAATTCTCCTCCTTAGTAAAAATGAAGGTAAATACAGTTACTTGTTTTAAAAATATGAAAACTCACTCCATTTATAATGCGGAACAGAAGGACCTAATGAACTACAATTGTCACTTGTGGGTTTATTTTACACATAGAATCATGGGCAAAACTATGGTGTGCATTTGTATCTGAGAATTTAAATATGAAAAAATACAGAAAGAAACATGGCAAAATGAGGATCAATTCTGCACTAAAAGTCCCCTGCTTTTGGCTGTGCAGAGAAGCAAAACATGTTTAGAACAGCTTTTCCTGCAGGATAATTTGAATGTATTAGTTTGTATTTGTTTCTGGATATTTGATAATACAATGGAGATTTTGTCCTTTAGTTTACTGTAGTAAATGTGTTAAATTCACTGGTCCCCAAAGAAAATTATACACACAAGGTAACAGAGTTTTTGTTTCTTTGTTTGGTTGGTGCTTTCTCTGCTCAAATTTTACAAGAATGATTCTGTAATAAAATCAAGATCCAGAGTACATATAATGAGACCCAGTAGGTGCTTTGCCTGTATAGTGTGAATGAAAGTATTCTCCGAGGCTTGGTGTCTCACCCTGCAAGCTATTGTTCTACACTAATTAGTGTCTTCCTACTTCTTATTTTCAGAGCCTAAGAATAGACTTGAGACAAAGGTGTAGGCAGGGTGCTTCAGTCAAACCTGACCTGTTCTATATCATATTTCTTACCAACTTAGTTTTATTTGAAGTCTATAATCCTTAATAGGGGAAATACATCAAACTTTTAACTGTATTTTTGTTGAAATTTGAAAAAAAGTTATATGATAATCTAAGAAGTGGTTCTACATTGACTTGATTTGTTGAGTCTCTAATTATTAGAGAGTAGAAAGGCATAAACCTGAGTGGTCACAGCACCAGCATCAGCATAAGCATCATGTAGTGGTGAATCAACAGAAACTTCAGAAATATCATCTTGTTTGTGAAATCACATTGCTTTAATTTTATCTGATCTTGTATTTATAATTTCAAAATAAGAAATTTCTAAGAGAATTTTTGATGGAAAAATATAAAAAGACCAACACAGCCTATTTATATTTAATATAAAACCCTTTCAAGAAAAATGATCCATCAGTAATTCTGTGCTTTTAAAATGAGACATCATTGCATTCATAGAAACCATAACTACAAATGTGTGGGAACATGCATATCATTATCAGTTCCTTATTAAAATTGCATATCCCCAGCTTCTGTAAAGACAAGAATGGAAAATTTCAAAAAAATAGAGGGTAGGCGAATAGGAAAGAAAATAAAGAGAAAAATATTACAACCCAGATAGGAAATGCTCCTTCCCTAGAATTGGCAAATCTTTATTTGTTTCCCACCTAGGAGAGAGCAGCAATTGCTAGAAGGCAAGTGACAAGGATAAAGGACATCTATCTTCAGCCATCCATCAATTAAGTATTAAAGCTTTGAAAGGCTTCTCTCTGACTTGGCCTTCTTCCAAATACCTGAAGGGCAAGTGCAGTCTGAGTTAGCAGTTCTCTTCCAAGCTCATGGACGTCAACCATGAGTCATGAGAGTAAAAAATGGACAATCTTCGGCAAGCTCAAAGACCAAAAGATATTTTCAAATTAAGTGTATATGTTTTTGCAAAGAACTGCTATGAGAGACAGGAAGAGATGTCTGCCTGATGTAATTGTGCTGAAAGTGCAAACTGCAGACTTTGAGAGCTATGGCATTGCTCCGGCGTGAGCTACTAAAGAAGGATGCAGGTTACAAAGGTACCATTTCACAAGTGAGTACATCCGGACTTCTCATTAAAGTGACTTCTATGCTTTATCTTCTATTATTACCACTAAGTCAATTGAAGTAATAAGACTCAAATTGCCTTTGAGTTATATCAGGCCCACCTTATGTTTCATATGATTGGTATAAGCATGTCACAGGAAGATATATAGCTTAATGACAGATGAAGCCAAGTGGATGACTGACAGTATCTACAGTGCTGAAAGTAGAGGGCTGGATTGCAAAACTGCCATTGAAATACTGTTGAAATTCAAGACTTTGCCACCCATTAGTTGTTACTAACCACTGCTTTCTGGGAAGGATCTCTAATCGGTGAAGACAAAGAATAAGGAAGCAGGCAGCTTTGACTACTGTAAAGTGATATTGGGAAACTTCTTGTCAATGGATATGGTATTCTTCTGTTTCTAGTCTTCGTAGTAACTAATACTATACATTTCGTATGTTATAGACATAAGAACAATGCTATAGTCAAGTTGCCATGTTTAATGTTGTAACACAGCAAGAAAGACAACAAAATGCAATCTCTGCATTGTTCTACAGTTAAGATATTGTATTAAATTTCCATTTCAAGCATAGATATTTTAATTACTGAGTTTGTCAGAGAATTTGTCAGTTATTAGAAGATTAACTAGAGTATCTCAAAATATTTCAAGTGTTCAAAGGATGAAATAAAATTGCTTCTTTGAAATTGTACTGAGTGTGTGCTTTTGGAGTTAGTCTACTTTCACTGCTGTTAGACAAAATAATTCAAAGTAACCACAATATAAATTGTAACAGAATAGAGCTTCAGCACTGAATTCATTCTTTCAATCTCTAGCTATGACGTTAGTGTTTCTGTCTCTCCCACTTCTAGACTCTATCTCTCTTTCTCTTTCTGCATCAGTCCCTAACTCATCTCTCTTTCACATTTGCAGATGTTTAAGAGTACGACATCCAACATCTTTGAGAAGCTCTCTTGCATTTTGCAACAAGAACACTAATTTTGGAAATGCTATAGAGCATCTCGGGTCTCTTTCCTTTCATTTTTTTTGCAGGTATTTCGGTATCTTTCCTCTTCCTTTTGCTTCCTTCTGTTCCTCCTTTTGAAAATGTTTGTTCACACTGAAATAAGCACCCATTTTTGCTTGTTTGTATTTTTTTCCCCATCTGGGATATTTCCCAGTGTAATCTGCATTGTGACATACTGAAAGCTGATTTTCAAATCTTCTTTTCTCAGCATTTTAATAACTTTCTTGTCTAAATACACTTCTCAAAAGATGCCTTTGTAGATTTCAACTTTTGCGTTTGTGTGGTTTTTGATGAACTAGTTGAGAAAAAATAGTTGAGCATTTTATCAGTGTCTCCTCTCGCTACGCTTCACTGGAGATACAAGCAGAAAGCTTGCCTGCGGTCATAAACTGATATGGTCAAGAGTAATGCACTGAAGCATGGTCCTTATAATTGCATTTTATAGAGCGGGTTTTTATAACAAGTCCAAATCATCCGTTTGTTATTCCATTCCACTTCTTCCTCTCATCGCATTACATTCCAAAAGATAAGAGGTTTTTATAGCTGAAAATAGACTCTTACCAGCATAATTGCTGAGCCCCTTTCTCTTCTTTCTTCTCCAATACAACCAGATGCTAAAACCCATCAAAATTACCCAGCAGGCACCACCAATGCCAGCTATGAATGCCGGTTGCTTCACAACATCAGTTATTTGCTCAGTTATGCTGTTATTGTTTTCAGTAATAACAACTTCATTGCGTCCCCCTATGGAAGGAAAAATGATGTCAATAAACATTAAGAGAAATGATTGCAGAAATACAAACACCATACCATAGGCATATATCCTTCTAAAGCTCAGTTGATAATAGTTTTGTCCTGAGGCTGTCAAGATTACTGATAAGAACATTTTAAGTTTAAAAAGAAGTATGGAATCAAGTGTTTATTAGTCTCATTAAGAATGTTACTTACTTTTAATTTTTCAAGGACATGTTCTAAAACACCTTCAGATTTACCATATTATAAACATTCATTGAAACAACTACTAGCAGCTGAAATGACAGGTATTTTTCTTAAACAAGGTAAAGTAATTTTTTATAAAATTTCTCATAGCACAAGTACTTGTACATTACTTTTCTGCCACTGTTTTGCCTATTTTGATAGGCATAATTCACAAGATTGTTTAATTTCTTAAAACCATCAATGAAACCGAAGGTGTAAACTTTGATTTTTGATGAGGCATGAGATTCTCTGTATAGAACAATAGCAAATATGAAAACATTAATTTATGGAGCTCAACATGTATAATTAAAACATTAAGAGATTCCAAATCTTATCCACTCCCTAAGAGCAGTTAAGAGTTACTTGATAATTGGACATTGAGTCAAGATGTTTTATGTTTAGAAAATTTAGACCTCTGAAAATCAATTAAGCAAATCCCAATCCATACTTCATAGGTTGTGGACTTGGAGAATCATAATGACACTGGACAATAAGGCTATAGATATATTTAAAAGATTTTTAAAATCTTAGAAAATGAGAATCAAATGAATCTAATGTCAATATCATTTTTTAGTTAGTATAAATCAAGAACAAATGAAAGGTAAATTGCATACAAAATATAAAAGGGGCAGCCCAGCAGATAACATCATAGGAACCTTTTCAATTGTTTTGGCAAATGCAGCACTGCTATGTTAGAGATCTGTTATATGTTATATAACATGTGTTATATTTTATGTCTTTGACCTCCTGAACAGGTACACTCTCCCTGTTACTTATTAATAGACCATGAATTCTAGGCTTGTGTCAAGACCTTAATCCGTGTGTCCCTGATTCAGATCATTGGCAATGTTAATATTGTTTTCATATATTTTGGATTCATTGTGGTGATCTTTCATCCTTCCTTCTTCCTCACTTCCTTCCTTCTTTTTGTGAAAACTTTCCTTTTCGTACTCTAAAATGCAGTTGTACAATAACCTATAGGCCAGCAGTTTTTAAAGGAGTCTTTCTCTTAAAGACACGTGTCAAATCTTGAGATACACGACAAATCTAAGAATATCTGGGGTTGTCTTAACTGACATGAGTTAGAAATTTGGAGTGTTTCCAAAAGCCAGTTCAAGCACTAGGGACAGGTCCTGATCCCACTGCCGGGAAGGAGACAAACTGACCAAGCTACACAACTGTCACACACATGCAGGTGGTCTAGGTTGGTGCCATGCAGGCTCCCTAGCTGTCAGGCTAGAGTTCGCGAGCTCCCGCTAGCTCAGATCAACTGTCTCTGTGGGTTCCCTGTCATGACCTTGACCACCCCCCAAGTTCATTAATATCTGTGGAAGGTCTACCCCTTTTATTAGTGGAGACTGAGAAGTGAATGGGGTGGGGTAGACGGGAGGCACTGGGGGGCAGGAGGAGAGGAGGGAGGGGAAACTATGGCTGGTATATAAAATAAATGAGTAAAACTTATAAAGAGTTAGAAACTGAGAATGTTGCTGGTATCTGGTAACCACTTGCTCTGTACGACACCTCATACATAAAACCATAAAACCCTTACAAATCAGAGTATGATCAAAAACACAAAATTGCAGAATTTGAGACATAGAATGAGAACACAATAGTATGAGAAGCTTCTACGGAAGCTAACAGGAATACAACCTTCTCCCATGTGATACAGAGAGTTACATTAAGTCTTTCACTGGTTTTTTTTTTTTAGACTTGTCAGGTGACCTGCTTAGGATTGAGGCTCCTGAAAATCCTTTTCGTCTTTGCTTCTGGGACAGAAAATTAACAAACATTCCTGCGTCCTCCCTGCCATCCAGTGACTGAATGTGAGTCAGTGGTTGGTAGCCTCGATGACTCACATGCCTTCAGCTGCACCCCATAGCAGTGTGTGGCAGGGCTTTAGTTTCCAGTTTAGAATCCAGTGTGTGCGGTAGGTCACCGTGTCTTCAAGAGATAGAAAAGCACTTGCTAAAAGAATATAAACTGCTGAATGACTATGGCCTAGAAAGCCAGACAGGATTCTTATAACCCTTGTAACCCTGGGCTATGGAGAGTCAACAAAATATTTTAATTTAGTAAATCAAACTGAAGACTTATTTGTTATAATGGCTAGAATTTTCTTACACATACACACGTAGGTATACAAATATGTGTGTATTTGTGTGTGTGTGTGTATGTTTATATATATCCACTCAGAGATGTGTGTGTGTGTTTCGTTACTGAAAAGTATTTGTGTTTTTTCAGGTTTAAAATAAAATAAATTACACAATAAATCTTTCTTGTCTGAAATGTATGCACCTTTAGATTGTATATGTATAAAAGTAAAAAGCTGTATTTTAATAACATATTTTCAGTATGTTATCTGGTGACTATTTTCACTATAGGAGTTACTAAAAGACCCCCAAACATAAAATAAGCAAACAAAACAACAAGAACAACTCCCCACAACCTGATAGAATATAGAACAGACTAAGAGTAGACTTGTACTTTTTATGGGGAGTCCTTAAAATGTTTTATTCAATATTACACAGCATAATTCTGAGCCCTAGTATATTATCTCTTCTTATGCTGATAATGTTTGAAACAGTGTTGTCAATTGTCCTGAAAGGAACACAGACAAGGTGGTGTGACCACTATGTTCTATTGTTCTTGCAGAAAAAAACAAGTAATGAAATGTAATACCTTCCTCCCGTTGGAGAGTAATGAAGAACAAAAGTAATTTGCTAGAAAAAGACTTAATTAGACACATCAGAGTCAATTGTACCTATTTTTGTGAAAGTGTGTAATTTTATAGATGATCACCAACTCTCCAGGAAGGGTATGAAAGATGAATACTTTAAAAAATACTTTTATTGATTTCTCTTTCTTTTTTCTTAACTTCTGTCTGTTTATTGTGGCTTTGTTGTTGTGGCTTAATATGACATACATGAGGTTTATACTATTAAAGTAAATTAAAGATAAAAATAGTTTATTATTAAGATGATTATTGTTATTTAAGGTACTATTTTTTGTGGATAATTTTTGTTCATTTTTTATCTGTCTTTTTATTCCAAATTTCATGTGAAGCCCACTTTTACATTGAAAATTGTTAAAAAATAAAATAAAATAACATAAATTTCAACGCCATTTCACAGTATTTAAGTTAATGCTTCTTTTTTCACAACACTGAGATGAGATAATTGAAAATTTACACAGCCTGGCAAAACAGCAGTCTAAAATTATGAACTATAAACTGCATCAACGCCAATGAACGGATTAATTAGCGAAGGGAAAAGCAGGTAAGCTTAGGTTGCTTTTCATGCTGTTTCCAGTATGGAATATACAATTGGGGAAGCATAAATTGAAACAGAAAAGGAGATTAGACATCATTAAGCCACTATTCAACTGAGAACGAGCAGTTGTGTACAAAGCCTTATCAGACAAGATGTGAACCTTGATAAGGAAGGATAATTAAAGAAACAATTAGGAAGTGTCTCAGGACAGCAGTAGATATTAAAAAGAGATGGATCTCTGGAGGCCACATCTTTTCTGGGTCGAACTGGACTTGCACATGTGCATGTCCTCATTTCTGTTACTACACTGCTGTGTTCATGATTACCTCATAAGGATATCACATTCAAATTACCTGAATACGATACAGGAAAGGCATTGATATATTTCATTGTCTTGTTTCTAGAAAATTTTTAAACACTTCTTTGATATACTGAGATAGATTAATAGGTGTGATCAAAATTCAGTTAGGAGACTCAGTCTTCTGGATGCAATACACTTTGGTAAAACTTTGTAATTTATTTAAAATCATCTAAGTGAAATCCACTATTTTGCTATAATATAATTGTTCTGAGAAGAACTGTGCTCATCACAACACAGAATCTAATTGTGTAATGTTTTCTTGGTTCCAATAGTATCAGGTATTCAAAATACTGTGAGATAGATAACCACTAGGAAAAGAAAAGAAAAGAAAATGTCCATTGCTTTAAGCAATATATATATACACACACACATATATAATTATTATATATATATTTACTAAAGAGAACAGAAAAAGAAGACACAAGAGGGAAATACAGCTACTTGGCAATCTTATTTATCTTAGTAAGAAAAACTATGCTCAGTAAATCCAATTCAGCCTCTCTGTTACTGAGATTGTAGAGTACAGGTATCTGGCACTATACTTGGGCACTCATAGTCTTAAAATAAAGGGAAAAATGAAGTAAAAAGGCTTATCTCTAAACACTTTAAATAAAGTATGTATTTATGCATACACATATTTATGTGAATATATATTTAAAAACGTTTGGGGCACACCTATATTTCTTCTTTATTCTAATTTATTTCAGAAAAATCTCAGAAGGGTAAGTTTGTAGGTTTCCCTCAGGTTAAGGAATTAATTCAGTCTGAAGAACTAATTAAGAAGGGAAAGGCAATTTAGAGAAAAGGTAATACTTTAACTTTTTTCTTCAATGCTATTCATTTAGCAAACAAAGAAAAGATGAGAAGTCTAAAGCATTTAATATTGTGACTAAATATAAAGTCTGTTTCTGTGCATGAGAATAAATGATCACCCAGAAATTGGAACTATCTTGTCTGCATATCATTTTATCATGTTAGCAAAAAAGAGACAAAATGAATGCTTTATGAACTTTTGATGAACATTTTTAATATATGTATACTCTTTTTAAAAAAAATATTGTCACTATGATGTCAATGAGAGTGAAGAGAATTAAAAAAGCTTAACGACAAGCTGTGGTAGAGAAATCTTCACTGATGAGCTTTTGCTTCCTTTAGCGAGGGTCCCTTGTAGTGTAAGCAAGCCTGTGACCAAACTGACAAACCTCAGTGACATTTATACGGTATGTCAGAATACACAGCTTAGGATGCTAGAATGATAGAGAGTTTGAGGGTAATCCACAACTACACAGAATCATTTGAGGGTAATGATCACTAAAAAGCAAACAATCACCCCTGAAATCCTAAGGTGAAACCTTAACTTTGCATTGAGGAATACTGAAAAGATCTGGTGCAAAGCAGAGGATGAAAGACAAGAGAGGTGGCCAGCTAATACCCAGTCCAGAGAAGTCAATTCTTCATATTTGAGATCCTTTCAGTTAGGGGCACCAGAAAGACTTACTAAATACGTTTATCGAAATTCCCAAAGCCCTTACCTTAGATTGAACATCAAACTGAGATTGTAAAAAGACAAGACCCAAACAACTCTCATACAAATACCATGAAAATCAGTAAGACATCTCAAATTCAAAATAAAAGTCAAGTAAGGCTAGTTTGTGGGACAAACACAAACGTACTTTCACTTATCACAAAAGTTTATAGTATATCATAACAAAGTCCAGTATTTAGTAAGATAAAGCCAGCCATATAAAAATAGCCAGGCAGAGAAAAAAACAAAACAAAACAAACAAGAAAAAAAGCAAAACAAAACAAACAAAAAAAACAGCGCAATATGAGCTCAGGGCAAGAAAGGAAAAACATTTAATGAAAGTAGACTATTCAACATAAAGGTTTTAGAATCAGGAAGAAAAAAAAATTACATGTTTGTATTTAAAATAATTTTGTTTTGCTTTAGGCGTTTGCATATTTTTCTGACTGTTTGGGTGGGGCACACTCATGCCATACACATGTGTGAAAATTAGAGAATAGCTTGTGGTTGTTGGTTCTCTCTATTATATGAGTCCCAGGGATAAAATGCAGGTTATCATGTTTAGCAGCAAGCACTTTTATATGCTGAGCCATTCTACCTTCCTGAGAAATAGAATTGAAAGAAGAAACTTCAATAAAAATAATATACCACCCATATAGACTGATAGAACTGAACATAAAGGTTAAAAATAATGCAAACACTTAAAGAGATGACCAGATACTAGTATTTAAAAACAAAGTACATTTCAGAGCAAGAAATCTCACAGTGAATATCTGACGATGGTTGTGAAGTAAGATCACCAACAGGGTGTAAGTCTTAATCACCCAGTAGTAAATAGTTAAAAAAATGCAGACTGAGGCCGAGGGAGAGTGCTCCTTATAGACTGAGGGCTGGGGAGAGTGCTCCTTACAGGTTGAGGGCTGGGGAGAGTGCTCCTTACAGGTTGAGGGCTGGGGAGAGTGCTCCTTACAGATTGATGGCTGGGGAGAGTGCTCCTTACAGACTGAGGGCTGGGGAGAGTGCTCCTTACAGATTGATGGCTGGAGAGAATGTTTCTTACAGACTGAGGGCTGGGGAGAGTGCTCCTTACAGATTGATGGCTGGGGAGAGTGCTCCTTACAGACTGAGGGCTGGGGAGAGTGCTCCTTACAGATTGATGGCTGGAGAGAATGTTTCTTACAGACTGAGGGCTGGGGAGAGTGCTCCTTACAGATTGAGGGCTTGAGAGATGGTTGCACAATTCAAGATCTTGCTGCACAAGAGAGAAGACTGGAGTTCAGAGACAGCATAGCCCCAGAGACTACCTTTATCATACATGCAAACTGTGGATATGTGAGATCATGCTTCAAAGAATAATACAGAAGATTGATAAGGATCCCTGACATCAATCTCAGGACTCCATACACACAGACCTGTACACACACATGTGAACATGCATACCTACCACATACACGTATCAATAAGAAAAGATAAAAAATAAAAGTAAGGGGTTCTAGACTTAAAAGGAGATGCACAAATGCATACTTATCATGTATTTCTAGATTCAGCTTTTGTAATTATATTTGTAGAAGAGAATTATATTTATATTTCAAATGCACAATCCACCATTCAATAAGACTGAATCACCATAATTACTCTTGGCATGGATAGCATTGTGAAGTTAATAAATAATTAAGGAAGAGAAAACATTGGTCTTATCAAAACTCCTGAAGGATAAATAAAAAGGAGAAGGGAAGACTACTTTATAAAGCCATTCACACTCATTCCAAAACTTGACCAAGACACAAAGAGATAAAATGACACAAGAAGAGAAAGAATAACCAATCTGCATCCTTCATTAATGCAAATTCAAAATTCTTTACCATGTGATACTAAATTAAATCCAGTAATAGACACAAAGAGTATAATAATGATGGAGAAGAATTCATAACCAGGAATTAAAATATAATTTATCTCTTAAAAATTTCAGGCGAATTTAGCATGTCAATAATAACAACAAAATGGAGAAAGGAAATTTTTTAAGAAGCTAATTTATAATAAATATCAATGAGAAAAAGATATTCCAAACAATGACTCAGCACAGTGTAAAACTCCTACCATACACTAAAGAAGTATATCAACAAAATATATAAAAGATCACATACTGAAAACTACAAAACTCTGTTGCAGCCATCTGTAATGAAAACATGTATTAAGTCCCTGGGAAGAACTCACTGTATTGTTTACTCAGTTTAACAAATAGATTTACTGCCTTTACAACTGCAAATTCTAGATACTTCTGTAGAAACTGAGAAGCTGATTTGAAAAGTATGTGAACAGCAAAAATAGCCACAACGATTTTGCAGAAGAAAATGATGACATTTTCCTATTGCCCAGTTCTATTGCCACAGCAGTGACAACAGGGTAGTTTGTTTATATAACCAAATATGAACATTAGAAACTCTGAAACAGATTCACATACATTTATTTTATTGGGGCAGATTCAATAGATGCTGCCAATTCAATCTGATAAATTTATAGAATATTTAAGTCTTAGCCTTTCAACTTCATGCAATTACATGAAGATTAATTATAGACATAGCTATAAAATCTAAAGTTATAAAGCTTCCAGAATAGATTTAAAGTGTCCTATTTATATATAAAACACAGTTTCTAATATATATCTGTATATATAAGAACAATATATATATAAGAAAAAATAGTAAATTGCCTTTCATTGAAATTTAACACTTACTTATCAAAAGACACTATTAAATTAATAGAGAACTCATGGATTTGTAGAAAATTCTCTCATAGCCCCCATTCTTGTATGTGTGTATTTGTGTGTGTGTGTGTTTGTGTGTGTGTGAGAGAGAGAGAAAGAGAGATTGAGGAATTTCATTTAATATGCAAAAGGCCAATAAATTAGCATAAAGTTGTTCTACATCATTATCATGTAAGAAATTTGAATCTAAAATTAAAGATATACAGTTTACATCCACTGGAATGTTTCCTATTACAGATTGGCAACACCAAATGGTGATGAAGCAGAGAAACTGCAAGTCCTCTTTGTGGTTCCCAGGAATCTCAAATTTTACAATTTCCAAATTGTTTAGAAGTTTCAAGTAATGTTAAAAATGCGCAATTCTATTATTTGTAAATTCTACTCCTAAGAATTTCTCCAAAGAAACCAAGGCATGTGTCCTTGCAAAGGCTTGAAGAAGAATGCATATTCACTAGAGAGAAAATCTGATAAACAAAATAAAGCATATTCATAGGATTCAACACCATTCAGTAACCAAGCATTTGAACTGCGTCAAAAATACGTGAAAGAATCTCAGAAAGCATTGACACAAATTGTCATGTTCTAGATAATTCCATTCATATACTTTTCAAGAACAGACAAACCTCACCAAGAGTGATGGGAAGCACTTTTTTTTTTCAAGAATGTGAATAGATGTTGAATGAATTTCTTCCCTCATAGGCATTACCAAGTTCTTTTGGACTGCTTCTCATTTTGGAATGCTCAAATGAAGCATACAGCTTAATTTTCTATATTATCATTGAGCCACAATTATTAGTAGATCTATTGAATACCAATAATTTTTTAGCCAACTAAGAACGTTTTGATAATAAAAATCAAGGGGTATAGCTATATGATTATGGGACACGTATACAATTATTTGTGTGAATTAGTTGTAAGAACTGTCAATTATTCTACTTGCCTGTATTGGTTGTACTATAAGGGTCTCTCAAAAGTGCTGGCCATGGTCAAGATAAACACTCAAAACCACAATCTACCTTGCTGTACACATAGAGACCCTCAAGTTCAGAGACTGCAGCTTGATACTCACCAATTATTATTGGCTGTGGCTCACTTTTTACTCCAACCCCTGCACTTGTGCTAGCTGCCACTTCTACCCGGTATTGAATTCCAGGGAATAAGCCACCTATTACTACAGAACGAATAGCAGCATCCACAGTTTTGTTGATATGAAATCGTGTTTCATTTCCAAGACACCAGATCTATAGAAAAGAGAGTACACAGAGATAGTATGACATTTCCATTCTGACAATTCAACTATTATAACTGGGTACATATACAGTGACTGACCAATTTCGCAGTCTTCTCAAATTGTTTATAAATTACATTTGCAGCCATTCTCTGTGCTTTATATACATTTCTGTGCTTTTGAAGGAGAACAATATGACAAGCTGAAGCTCTGTCATGTTCTTTTACATCTCCCTATAATCATGAGTTTACACTCAGCAATTTAGAAAGCACAGTGACTCCTTGGTAACTTATGGGCTATTTTAAATTTTATATTTGTGTATATAAAATATCATAGTTTTCTCTGTTTAATTTATCAAAAATTCTTCTGTATATAATCCAATATAAATTTGGTGATTGTGGGTTATGACAAAAGTATGTAAGTACATACCTGAATAATTCATACTACATTTAAGAAAATATCAAGTTAAGATGTAGTTAACAGGATTAATTGATCTCAATTATAAGAATTGATCAAATAAAATTAAACTCAATATATAGAGCAATATCACTAAGTTTTAGTCTTTATTAAAATATATTTACACAGTACACATGCATGAAACAAAATAGCAAGAAGGATTCACACACAGATGTTTAAGTAGCTAAGTTGTTATTTCAATATAAATTGAACTTCATGGAATGTGTTCCTTAGAGCTACAGAAATTTGTTACTGTAAATGATTATGAAAGTTCTCAAGTATCTATATTTATTTTCTTATTATACAATATTTCATAATAAAATGCATATTCATGTGCATGAATGAATAACATTTGCTTCTGAAACAGGGAGCTCTTGTAAAATTTTCAGCTAAAGAAGTCCTGTGAATGGTTTATTTTGTTTCAATAAAATATCTGCATGGCTGATGGAGGTGCACTTAGCCCTTATCTGAATGCACACTACTCTACCCATATATGCTAGACATATGACAAATGAGAAACATCATGCTGTAAACCATTGTTGCTATTTAATTAAGTCCAAGTTTAGAGTTTTCAGTCTCAGATGGTACAGAAACAAATCCCTAGCTTCATTCACCAACACATAAGAGTGCTTAACTTTGTAATATTTCCACAGAGCTCTCACACCCTATGACTTTACAATTGACTTAGTTATGTTAGTAGAAGGACATCTATCCTTCTTAAGCATGATTGTTTAACATAGGATAAGGAGATTAAACAAAAATGTCTAATTAACATATTCATTTGTGCCACGAAGTTGACCATTAATGTGACAAAGTTTTATTTTAATAGCTTTTAATAATAAAATTCAATCAGCACAGTTTAGCATGAAATTATTCTGCCTATTGCCCCATATCAGCAATGAATTTCTGAAGTAAGGTTAAATCTCTGATTACTGCTACTGGCTCTAGTTAGCATGTTAATTTCCAGTTATTAGAAATATAAATAAATGTCAAAAATAATTTCTTTGGATTTTTCCCAAAGTTTTATATATAATCAAATCATGATTCTGACAATATTTTTTATAAAAAGTTAGGCACACTTTGAGTCTTAAACATCATTGATAGTAATGGACTAACAGAAATGTATGTCTTCTTTAGATTCCATTAGTTCAAATATGAGACAACTACTTTTTGCTATTTATCAACAATTTGTTTCAGTGGCCATGCCAAGGGGAACCTCAATGTGAGTTGAGACAACAGTCCTATTCCTTCTTTATACATTTTAACATTCCTAATCTTCAGTTCATCTCTCCTTGATAATACAAGTGAACTTGGTTTTAATGTGATCAGTTCTTCTACCTCAAGCCCCTTCTTCCACCGTTCCTGAGCCCCAGTACACTGAAAACCATTTTCCAATTGAGCTCTATGCCTCTGACCTTGATGTTAGGTTCTAATTCTCTGTGCCTTCTCTCCCTTTACTACCGAGCATCTCAGTTTGTATCTGGGCCTTTAGAGACAGGCTCTGTTGCAGTGGTACTAAGATTTCTTGGTGTAGTTGTCTATGAACCTCCTTTGTTAGACTGGCTTACCTTGTATTCCTGAATAATTCCGTTCTGGTGGTCTGGAGGTGGAGGATCCCAGGATACACTGATGCTTGTGCTGTTGTGGCTTCCCACTGTCAGCACAGTGACAGACTGGGGAGGAGCACTGGGAGCTGCAGTGGAAACAGACTGAATGTGAGCAGTAACTTCTGGTAGGCATGTGCTCACAGAACAGGAAAAGAAAGACCTTTACGGCTCTGCCTTCCAGGCACCCTGAATCTGCGTATAGATTTCAACAAGCAACAGTTTGTTAACAAAAGGCTTCAGATATAGATGTTAAAGTGGTGCAGCCAGTAGAGGTGTTGTCCGTGGTATCACAAACTAAACAGCTACACTCAAGGCGGTTTTCTGTGTCCGGCAGTGTGCTGCCTGTTTCCCATCTTTCTCATGACCTCAGGAAGCAGAAACAACTCAGTTCACTTTTGAGCAAGGGGACCGTATTGTAAGATATTACAGACGTCAAATAGTAAGTCAGAATTTAAACCCAGAGTATTTGATTCTAGAAGTTTACATATATCTTTAACACTTTCTAACAGCTGTGTTTCTAGAAGAATACATAATTAATTGACTCAAATGTATTCTCAGATGATGTGTCCCAAAATGTAAACAAGCATTAATTCTAGGGGGAGGCATTTTTGGTGTTGTTTGAGGTAATTCTTACTAAGTAAAATAGACATGCAATTATAAATCTCACCAAAAAAATAATGCTTTTCTTTTCATACTGGAGAAAATAATTGACTATTAAGAACTGGCTTATAATTTAAGATTTAAAACATATTTTATGCAGCTGGGTAAGAGACTCTGCTAATAAAATTGAAAATGGGCTCATGTTGGGTCAGATGTGAAATGGAGATTCTTTTGATTTCCGAGAGTCATTCTCTTCCTTTATAGTTTCTCCTGTACCTAATTACATCCATGCTGAGAAGCAATGAGTGAGAAGCAGTTCCTGAATTTAGATTGGGGGTCTCCCATTCAGGGATTCCCAGAGCTAGGAAGCACTAATTGTGCAGAATTCAGCCATTCTCAGTGAACCTTTCAATTTAACTCAATGAAAAAAAAAAGAAAAACATTGGAACATTTGGGTAACACTAAAAATCTGTCTAGAGATTTAAAACAAAGAATTGTGAACCATTAAAGAATTTCTGCAAAACTCTTCATGTCTCATAGCACCACAGTTTACACACCCTTAGAAATATCCTAAAATAAACACATTTCACAGGTCAGCTAAGAAGGTGTCCCAATTTGTCATAGCTCATATCATTGGAATGACACATTTGCATTGAGATATAAGAAATAGAGAGACAGCTGCTAATACAGTTTGCTTCTTACTGTCTCTCTGTATGACAGTATTATCCTAAATGTGGCACAGTGACATAAATCTGACCACTTGCCTACCAGCCTTGCACTTACACGTAACTAGACTGCACTGAAAACACCCGGAAGCCAGCTTTCCTGTCTTCTTGTTGCTAGATGGGCAAGAACTCCATGCCTACTCCCTGACAGCTCAATTATTCTGCTACTCAGCTTCCTTCTGCAGATTTGAGAGAACATGAACCGCTGCTCATTGCTCCAGACTTAGTCAGCTGAGTCTATTGTTACATCTACCTGACCAAGGAAAACAGAGATAAATGTAGACCAAATGCTGACAAATATCTAATCCACAGGAAAGTCGCTGCAGTGAAGCTAATTTTGGAAAAAGGCTTAAAGTTATCCTAAAGTTATAATTATTTGCCCCATTCACAGGTAAGAGAAGTTTTCAGGATAGGTCAAGTTTAATACAGGATAAAAGTATTAATAATATTAATATTTTTGTTTTTTTATTTCCTAGAAGTACTATGGTTTCAAGTATATTCACTTTTGTCCATGTGGATGGATCTCACTACAAGTCAATGTGAAATTAATATTTTTATTTTATAATATATTATAGGAAATGTGTGACTTAAAAGCTCTTTGGATGAGCATTAGACTTTTGTAAAAAGAGGCCCACACAGTCTATCCACAAGCTGACTTGGGGGCCGAGTACTTGTGGTCTCACCTTTTCACTCCGAGGGCACCATGTACTAAAAGTCTTTCATTTACTGAAAGAAAAAAGACTGGCTAAAATCTACACTCATCTCAGGTCACCATGGGTTGACTTTTAAGTGTCTGTGGGTAAAAGATATTCCAAATATGCGGGGAGGAGATGAAACTCTTCTAAGATGTCTATAGCAAGATTGCAAACGGCCTTTCAAAGGAGAAAGTATGGCTTCAGCTGACAGTTCCTACAAAGTAAAAGGATTGGTAGATGTCAGGCTTGGCTATATCCCTAAAGAGTGGTCAACATGAATGAGTTTATTTTGTATACCTGAATGTCTTCTGAAGCTAAATGAGCTAGATCCTCATGAAAATACAGGAATATATTATTACCAGTTAAAATGTCCTAATACAGAAGCCTTAGGACAAAGGTGTAAGAAAAGAGTAGATTTTAACCTTTTTTTTTCTTTTTAATTTCCTTTGGTCTTTTTGACAAATAGACATTCTGAGTATAGACACATACACACTCATACACCTCCTACATACATCTTATACACATACATACACAATCACACTCTTCACACTCCCCTCACACACACCTCACCCACACACATACACATCTTTCACCTGTGTTTCCATTTTTTACTTTATATAATATATATATATATATTATATATCATAAAAAATTACATTCCCTGAATTCACTCTTCGATGCTCATTTTCTGGTCTTCCACCTAATGTGAAAACTACAAGTGAAAATGACATAAGCAAAAGTTTAGTTTACATTGGAAACTTTACTTACCTTCCTCAGTAGTACGGATTGTTTTTGATTCACTGTCCATTCCTTGGAACTCATTAAAATATGGCCTGACTTTAATTTCATAAGTCACCCCTTTTTTCAGATTCACCAGGACAGCACTCCTCTCGGTTGGGACTTTGGCATCTAGATTCTGCCATGCAGTGGAAGCTTGAAGGCCAGAAGTCTGACGATACATCACTCTGTAGCCCTGAATAAACTGGGGTTGCCGATCCACCTGAAAAACAACAGAACAATATAGGATAACTGATGGAAATTGGGAAGACTTCACAGAGGAATTTGCCTATCTCTACCCTTGCCATGACCATCTGAATGACGCTAGGGGCATCTCATTCATTTCCCTGCTTTTTATAAAGTCCTTCAATCACAAGTACACATTGTAATTTCAAAATATTTTTTTAAATGATGAGTAGGCCAATTGTCTCCTTGTCTGAAAATATGTCACACTATCTAAAATGGCCACACATGATCTACTAAGGTCCCAACTGATCATCTTTGGTTTCTCATTTGATTTCCATTTTCTTACATTCAACAATTCCCATTATCCTGGTTTTCATAAGTAATATGCAATTTGCTCACATCAACTCATTAATGCCTTCTCATTTAGAATCGTTTCTGTTGTTCTTACTGATAGGTGCCAAGAACTTTGCTGATTTCTGAGAGTGAAAATGGGCAATAAAGGATAGATCCTTATTCCTCTCACAGTCCATGTAGAAGGAGGGCATTAGTTAATAATTAGTAAAATAATATTAAAGTTAGCACAACAAGTAAGCATAAGGAAAGGCTCTGAATGTGACGCACTGGGAATTAGAAAATCCTTGAGGAGGGAGGAAGCTGAGGTAGAGCGCAGATAACCTGAATGACAGTGGAAGTCACTGCAGAGATAAAGCAAAGGATAAGAATTCTTACATTCCTGCATCTGGATAAGCTACGTGAGAGATTAAGGCTGCGAGTCCATCATGTTTTAAAGTACATGCTTGCTCTTCCCCGTTAACAGTCTTTAATTCAAAGTCCAACATTTCAGCAGCTGCTTCTTCCTCGAGTAGTCCCAGTCAACAGGTTTTGACACCTTCCATGTCTCTCCCTATATTAAACAGCAGCTATATTTTTTTTACTTATAGTCTGAGAGTTTGAATTTGACTAGTAAAATCTTTTTAGTTCATGACACCCGAATGACAGGTCAGTTGGAAAATTGTCAGCTTTGTAAGCTTGAAAGGCTGAGTTAGAGTCTAGAACACATGTTACCACAACTACAACAAAAGCAAGTTTTGGGGAGGGGAGACCATGGGGATTTCTAGCTAGCATAGCCCATTTGGCAATATCCAGCCGTTTGACAGATAAGGAGTGCTAAGAATAGTACCAGAAGAAAATCAGGGCTGCATACACTTCCCCCTTATCCCCTCTCTCGGAAAAATCACAGAGGTTGTTCTTTTCTTTTTTCTTTTGAGGAGAAACCTTTAAATTTTTTATTAGTTCTTTGAGAATGCCATGCAAAGTGTTTTAATCACATTCATCCCTCCTCCAACACTTCCTGCATTCACATCCCTTCCCTCCCTATTCAACACTATGAAGTTTTCTTTCCTTCTTTTTTAAATCCTTCAAGACAAATTTGTGCTGCCCAAACAGTCATGGATATATGGACTTCTACTGGAGAGATGTCAACTAACCAATGACTACAGACACCTATATAGAAAACTCTTGCTCTCTGCTAGCAATTGCCAATAATCCCATGGTTTGGGGTGGGATTGTGGGCTAGTACAGGATTTGTACAGGTTGTCTCAACTGTTCCTTTTCTTAGAGGTTTTGTGATTGTTTCAGTTACAGGGAGAAATGTCTTTTAGGTTTTAACAGTAACAGGAAAGGATATCAAGTCATGTTACTGGTTTACCTTGCTTTATAAAGGCAATATTTGAACAATAAGCAATTGTAACTGCTTCCTCAATCACTAGCAAAGGCTACAGCTATATGCAGTCTACCCCATGCAGTAGCCATATGCTCAGAAGAACAAAACCAGCCATTTCACTGCGAAAGTGTTAAGATTAGTGAACAAGAAATGACCTAATTTCAAGACAGTCTCAAGGAAATAAAAAAGAATATGAGTTTTTTTACTAGGGCTTAAAAATTCAATTATCAGCATGCTATAAACAAAAGGATTTTTCATAAAATAAACTTCTAATCTTTATTGTTTAGTTTAGTATGACTTATTTTTTGAGAAAACAACAAACTGATGAATAATAGATCATGTTATTGTTTTTATAAAGTATAAAAATGCAAAGGTTCAACTAAAACAATAAAACAAAAGTATAGTTTTCTCTTAGAATGCCCTAGCTAAAAAATGCATTTGTTTCTTACAAGCACATCTTCAGCTGATAGACAAGTCTAAAAAACTAGAAATTCCTTCTTTTAGTTGACAGATTTCTTAACCCCCAAAGATTCTCTGGAATTAGAGTCACACTTTAACAAGTCAAGAAAAATTAAGCTCCAGTCTAATCTGGAGCCTCATGCATGACTTTAAAATGCTCAGCTATGCTACCAATTTGTGTTTGTAACAACCTGACATAATTTCTGAAAGCAGAACTTTCTCTAACATAAAACTAGGCAACCAAGGAACAAAATTTAAATTCATGAGAACCAGAGAGAATTGCCTTTCATCAAAACTGCCAGAATTTTTTTTTAATTCCTTGCTGTGTATGTTAAAACAACATTAAGCTTACATTTTATAAACTTCTCTGAATTCCCTTTAAGTGGATTTATATACTGAAAGAAAGTCATAACTCACAATAATAGCTTGTTAATACTGAAAGAAGCAAGCTGTGTTTTTAAGAAGAACATTTAGCAGCTGTTTGGCGATGAAGGGAGTCTGTAAATCAGGGCAAATTGGTTTTATCCATGTTTGGATTTCATTAATTAAATGTTTTAGGTACTTTATGAAGCTAATGTTTACTACACAGCATTGCTCTCTCACTCCAGTGAGCACTGCCATCACCCCGTGGATAGGAATGGGCTACTTAATAGCAAGAGTTTAACTTAACTTTGTGTAGTTGGGAGGCACTGCTTAGAGGGAGGGAAAATGTTATTACAGGTGAAAGCAAAAAGGGAAATGCTTAAAAGCGATGAGCCTGGAGTGGGGGTAGACTCTTTGCTATCACTCTTGCTCGTCTTGACAGGAGACCATTTCCAAGATATGTTTTGCGCTTGCTAATAATTTTATGAATAAACAGGTTAGAAATGGGCATTCTATCAGAATTTATTCCAATCAAATTGTAGCACAAATTCTTGGGGGGTTAAGTCCCTAAGGTAAAAAGGTAGTACTTATGATGCATTACTAAGGCATTTGCCTCCAGGAGGAAGCAGAAGTCACAGAGAACTTTAGCCTCCAGTTGTGTCGCCTGATTTGGCTTCTACCTTCACCTGTTTAACTTTCTGTGTTCAAGAATGCTGATTTTCTTCAGATCGCACATGTCATGAGGGCATGAAATAGTAAATCATGAATGTAAGTAAATGTACCCTGCAGTCTGTGGAGATTTACAGAGCGTTTCTAGGTCATCTCTATTAAAAAAAAAAGACATACTAAAGACATACATAGGGCACTTTCAAATCCACCTTTTTACTGAATTGCCAAAAAGCTATGTTCATTATATGCAGTTTCATTAAAAAAAAATAGAAAAATAGTAAGAGAACAAATCCTCCACCTCAATAGGAAACCACAAAGAATTTTTCTTTGGTGAGCCAGTTGCTAAATGTCTTGGTTGAGTGGGACTCTGACAATTGCCTTTGAAGTAGCACTCATTGAAGGCCAACTGTCATGGTGCTAAACAAAGGGCCTCTAATTCTTTTTTCCTTGAACTACAAGAACACTGCCCTAAAGTCATCATTTTTTCAAAGCAAGTAATTTTTTTGCTACTTCATCAGTTGAATAGTATTTAAAATCATTTTTATCTACTGTCACTATATCTCTGTTCAGTTTTAACAAATTACCACTACTAATTATTAGACATTAACATTAATCTTTGGTATATCTTGAAGGTGATTGGATTTTTCCAAGAAAAAAGTCATGTACAATTTTTTGATTGGCACCTAAAGGCAATTGTGAGCCACTTTAGGTAGCCTTAACACTAAACAGGAACTAAAATATTCTTGTCTTCACACCCTAGCACACCTGACACTAAAATACTGTAATTTCAGTAATTTGAGTAAACTATACAAACTGTCTATATTGTTGTTCTTTTATAAAAAATTGCTACTTGACTAAATAGTATTTAAATATTATTTTAGAGGCTCGTGTTCTAAGATACAATGCCTCAATAGTTCCCATTCTAAATGTATATTAAACTAATGCAATAATATTTTTGGACCCTAATAAACTTGCACACTTTTTTTGATATGTATAACATTTCATGGCACTTATCATTGTTACCCTTTTCAACTATATTTGTGACTCTTCAATGGCATTGAGGTCTAGAACATGCTTTGTACTAAAAAACTGCCTTGGATCCAGACTTGTTCAAAGTAATTAATATAGAGAGGAAACCCAAAGAATTTTTTTACTGTGTTTTACATCTCAAATAGTTTACCAAGTAATTGATAAAAGTAAGTATTTTTTAGCTTAACCTGATTGGTTGAGAAGTTGGTGTAAAGTGTGACAGAGTTGTTCGTCTACAATGATCTGGATGTTAAGAGGTAAAAATACCAGTTTAATTTTTAAAACCTTTTCAGTTATTTCCAAAACAATGACTACAGATACAGTTAAATATATTGGTACTAGTAATTAAAGAAACGAAAGATGGACTCATAGTGATGCATCACTGAACCCACTAGAATGGTTACAACCTAAAACAAGAGCATGTTAAGTGTTGATGAAGGGAGAAAACTGGAAAATCATTGGAAGAGACCTGTATTCTATGAATTTACCAGCAAGAAAATACGAACACTTCGGAAATATTTAGCAAGCTCAACGGAATGTTAAGTGTCAAGTTAACACATTGGGCAAAAGCCATAGGAATATACCAAAGAAAATGTCTGCATTAAAAATGATCTACAAAGAGTTATAGAAACATTAGTCACAGTAGCCAATAAAATGAAATATTTCGCAGGTTTACCAAGTAAGTTATAAAAAGAGAATATGAACTGTGCATAAAACAAAATATTATTATGACAACTTCATATGGAAAAGTTAGTTGTAATATGTTTTGTATCGGTATAATGCAAGGAATAAAGAAGTAATACCTATTATAATAAAGTGCAACTCAACAACAATGCACTGGATGAATGAAGCAAGATACAGAATGATTTCTGTGATTCTCTTCAAAGCAACACTCCAGGATATATAAATCTATAGTAATGTTGCATTTACTGGGTGAAGAAGGGTAAGAATGAGTTAGAAGGGAATAATCACAATGGTTACAAGGTTTCATTCTGTGATGATTTTAGCATTCCTAATTTTGATTTTGGTGATAATATCAGAACACTGATCACACTGAAAGTATTCACTGTACTCTACAACTTTGGCATGTTAACTGCAGTTCAGTGAAGTTTGTAGAAGTGAGGACAGGGAAGTTCTTATTTTTATTACAACTTTCTTTTACTTATAACTCTGCAATTTCATCTATTAAATATATTTTTTGTTTCCATTGTTTATACTTTGATTTGAAATTATGAGTATTTTACATTTAGTTTTGGGTTTATTTGACTTTTTTCTTATAAGAAAATTCCAAATAAATTTTGTTGCTGTATATAGAGACTAATATAATCTCTGAAAACTTACCGTCCATGTGACTTGAATGGTTGTAGGTGTCAGGACAACTGGAGTATGGAGACGAACAATGACGTCTCCTAATTCTTTCTGTACTTGTCTGTGGTCCACTCCTTGTGCTGGGGGACTGATATCTGTAGTTAGAGGATAAAACCACTCCTAATTACAAAATTAATTATTAAATTCTAGTACATTTGATATAATCCAATTTAAGATTAACTGCCAGATGGAAAAAAAATACCTCACGACATAAATCAGTTTGGCATACAAATATAAACACTGTATATAAAAATGAGAGGATGTATGTATATGTGTATTCCATGATGGTATACAATATTTATTATGTTTATCTTCATCAAAAATTTCTATTTATAAAAGAGTCTTTGTAACTCTGCATTTCCACATGGATATAGTATTTTGGAAGATTATGAGATCAGAAGTTAGACTGGAGTCTATGTCCTAATAACTTGTCCAGAATGACCATTTCTGTAAAGATGATAAAGCACTGAAGTATTTTTCAAGTTGTATTTTAAGACATATATGAAACTAAATATTAGAGTTATTTTTAATTCTCTTAGCCTGATCAGGAGGTTGTGTGTTCCAACTACTTGACCTGTATCCATTTGAGTCACAGTTTGATAAAAATGAAAGCTTGAGAGAAGTGAATTCATCCATTAAGGGAGCACAGAGTGAAAAGGAGAACAAAACAAATTTGAATCTTTCACAATATTGACAAGCTTATAATAGTGGTAGAAAGTTCCCAAAATAATAAGTTTGGGCCAGAATTCCATCATCTAAAAACAGGTCATATAGCTGCTTTGTTGGAGCAAGAGGGAAAGCATAAATAAATAATGCTCCTGGAATGACACATGGTCAACCTTCATTACCATTTTCTTATACCTAGTTTACTTATTCCATACAGTGATAAAATATACATTCTAAGGCCTTCATAAAATCAATTAAAAATTACATACATTCAAACCCATCAATTTGATCTCAAGCATTAAACATTACTCGTATGCAAATAGAACTCCTTAACCAACACACTTCAATGTCAAGGTAAAGTTTTTCTTAAAGCTATTTGATTTTAAGGAGGATTTCCAATTCTAAATGATTTTATTTTCTTAATTTCTTCTACCTTTTCCTCAGATTGTAATGCAATGCTCTCACAAAAGTTTTGAAGTGTAACTTTGTGCTAACTTAAACTGAGACATAAATAATTAGGAACCACATAATGTCACTTTCTTTAATTTCCACTTTTTCATCTTCAGCAGAAACAACAAAGTAAAACATGAATTGATTTAGAACAATATGTTCCTTTATATGAATACTATTAACCTTTGTTGATATATGTATGGTCTACTGTGATATTTACCTAAAAGTATTTAAGAGGTGTAATGAAGTAAACGATTTTCAAAGTACATGGTCATTAAAGCCTTTGAAAACTCAGACCTCAAAAGCCAACATGTGCTTTGAAAAAGAATGCTTTGCCGATTGCCAAACATCTGAATGTGTGACATCAAAAATAAATCTGACATTCAGTCACAAAACATGGCTTTTCCTATTAAGTGTCTGTTAAGAGAATATAGGTCTACAGCTCTTTGAAGTTTCTCGGCTGCAACATGCCAGATCACAAAAAAACTTAATTAATCTTTGTTGACCTTTCCATGGAGACTTTTATTCTGAGTCAAGATTTAGTGACTGGCACAGCTACTGAAGATCATGAAGGTGTGCTGTCCTCTGTCACGTCACACCAGAGGCTTCACAATCTCGTTTCTCTATCTCAAAACTGCAGCTACACACACAATGACCACTAGTCACATAGGTAGAGCTCATAGACATTCTAAAATTTCTTGAATTAAAGAAGTCGCACATCTCTTCCATTTCACAGTCTTTTAATTTACTCATTCAACCCAGACACATAAAAAGCAGTTGCACAGGGATGAGGTAAAATGTAACGACTTTCAGGTTTTCAAAGTCTTTGTTGTGCTTTTTCTCTCTCTGGAGACAGGTTCTTTACCTACATACCCTTCATCATCATAGAAAATTAGGCACACTATGGCGGAGAGAACAAAAGCAAAGTATCATCCCCTCCTCCCTCAACTGTCATCATGTCAGCTACGTTACCATCACGTGGTGACTTTATTTGACTTCATTCCTTTACCGCACCCTTCTCTGTGATAATGGTATGCTAGTCACTACCCTTGAACTACATTGTAATTATAATAATATTTTATGGCTGCATGGTGCTTTTCATAGCATAAAAATACTACTTTAAATTATATCTTGTTCAAAAGCTCTTACAAATAAGAAATAATTAACCCTCTAGAGAACCCTGTGGGGAATAGGCTGTAACAAACAATAGAGGCCCCATTTTCTATTGTACTAACTCATTCTCTTACTAGTAGGATGGGAAAGGATAATGCAGCATTCCGTATTATGCCCGCACTTTAGTGGCTTCTCAGCAGCAAAGGACAGATTACAAAAAGGGAGGAGAAGAAAACTTCCATTTTGAAATTAATCATTTTAATGTTCTAGGAGATGTGGTTGTATGTTTGTCAGGAAAATCACCTGTGCCAAGAAGAAAGGTTTATTTATTCTTTTCTGAAATAAATATCTCCTTGAAATAACTCATCAGAATAACAATATGGGGTAGTTTTTAAACATTGTCACCATACCACACTAGACATGCTAACCTAACTCGGGGCCTTGAGTGCCTCCTTTCTTTGGACTAGAAGCATGATAATATATCCTGTACAGATTCACAGTTACTGATATTCCTACTCAAAACCCACTGGGAAAGCCATCTTCTTAAAAAAAATCAAAACAACAAAAACAAACAAACAAAAAACAGAAACCAGAACCAGGAAAAATAATTCTGGTACTCTTGTTTAGGCATCTATTTTTAAATGGTTTATTATTTTTTCTTTTGTAGAATAGAGAAGGAGAAACTCTTTCTTCTTCATTCAGGGACTACACATAGATCCAACTATTTGTTTGTTTCACCTATGTAGACCCTGAGAGTTCCGAAAGGATACCTCACAGCAAAGTGATATGGAAACATTTCCTTGCAAGGACAACCCCCCAGAGAATCCTGCACAATTAGTGTGTACACATGCTCTTTGCTCATGCAATTTCCATTGCTTTAAGTTGATGTACCATCCCAAAGCCATTATTTTTAAGTTACTGAAATTACCTTGCGTGCGTACTGGATCCGACATAGGACTTGGGTCACTGAGACCTTGAGGGTTGATGGCTCTGACCATGAACAAGTAGATTGTATTAGGCCTCAGTCCTCTCACTGTATAGAGAGTTGTCTTAACATGATTTGCCACTGTTTGCCAGCTATTGCTCACTGACTGGCTGAAAAAAGAACAGAAGTGGATTTAAAGACTATTCATAATACTATATCAAAATGGAGCTGAGTGTCAATGACAAAGGTCAATGGCTGAAAATTAAACACACACACACACACACACACATACACAACACTTGAAATGTTCAGCCCAGTAATGAAACATTTGGATGGATTCATTTTATTCAACCGCAAAGCCGAGACCACCTAACAGAGTGCCATGCACAACAAAATTACACTCAGCCCAGAAGATGTGACAGTCCTTTGCTAAATGCACAGCAGCCCACTAAATGAATACCTGTAAAAGGAACAAAGGCCAAAATCACAACATCAAGTTTATACAATAAATATGGTCCTCGTAAATGTGTATGTATATACCTTGCAAAGAATTAACCTGCAGAAAGAATAAATGGGCTACAGAGTAATATATGCCAATACATTTTTTCTGTTAACAAAGTCTGTTTTCTTTTGCATTAATTCCACATGCAATTTTATAATAGAGCCTTCTAAAACTACATATCTGTAAAAGAAGAAAGGAAGCATGTAATGAATATTTTTCCCTTGGTTACATTTTTAATAAAATGTACATTGCACAGTCTTGTGATCTCTCATCTCTAAATGATGAAGTATCAGATTCTGCGTATGGACCCTTTTACAACTATCTACAATGGATGCCATTTTAGAATACTATTCCTAAAGTCAAATGCGATTTTGATAAAAAATTAGTAAGAAAATGTGATTTTATGTCCTATTTAGCATCAAAAAACATCCTTATGTATCAAACAAAAAATAATGAAAATTACAATTTGAAAATATGTATGTGTCATTAACTTAAAAATGGAACAGAAAAGCTTAACACGAAAAGGAATCATTTGTCCTGATGCTGAGAAAGGACAGTGGCTTTCTTTCAGACTGTGTAACGTCAAACAAAAGCATAGTGAAACTGAATGTAAAATAACAGTACATACATTTGTTTCTATTTTTACTTTATCAAGTTTAGAATAAACATAATGAAGTGATTTATCAACAATACCTGTAGTCAGAACAACTCTTTCACATAACACACTGAAATGTCTTTTCATTCAAAAATTAGAAGCACATGGAATTGATATCTTAACTTTGGTTTTCAGATTTCTTACAGAAATAACCAATAGATTTATTCAAGAACATGATATAAAAAGTATTGGAATTCTTTACATTTTTGATCTAATTACTAAGACTAATATTCCCAAACCTAGTGTACCAATACATGTCACATAACTTTAATAAGTACATGCGTCTAGTTATGATGTGGTCTGTTTAGGTCTAGTGTCCTATAGTGATACATAGAGTTTAACTCAGCTTTAAAGAAAAATGAAATTATGAACTCACCAGAAAAATGAATGGATCTGGAAAGCATATTATTAAGCAAGGTTAATAAAAACTGAGAAAAAATACATACAATTTCTCTCTCAAATATGGTACCTATCCTCTAATGTGTGTGATGTGTATATATAAATATATATATATATATACATATATATACATATATATGAAGAAACGTAAAACATTGGAAGGTATCAGNTATAAATATATATATATATATATACATATATATACATATATATGAAGAAACATAAAACATTGGAAGGTATCAGGGAGAGTGAAAAGATAAAAGATGAGAAAGTATAGAGAACAGGCAAAAGGGGATGTGTTATTGCATGTATATACACAATGGTCAGGTCAAAAAAAGATGGAGCAATTATTTTACAAAATACCTCTTTATATTAGAAATAAAAATTATAAATAGAAATAAACAATTAACTTTATTTTTCATCTTGTTAGCCACCTATAAATGATTTTTATATTATATTTTGAATAAAATAAAGAATAAGTGGAAATTCTTCAAGCACATGAACTTGTCCTTAACATAAGGTATCAGAGTTGCTCAAGTGAAACTGGAGGTACAGTAACTAAGACAGAAGTCCAGTGGAGAAATGAAACAGGAATTGTCTCATACCTGAAAGCCTCAATGATATATGCACTTGCTGGAAGAACTCCAGGTGTACCTGGTTGCCAGGATAAGGTAACACTGTTCTTAGTAACATCAGTGACCTGTGGTTTGGATGGTGGCCCCGGCAGGTCATTTATATCATAATTTTTACTGATTGTTGCTCCAGATTCTGTAGAGGACAGCAGACAGTAAATTTCATTCCTGATTTTGTAAGCAGACTATAATGCTCGAGAGAAGGAAACATTAAAGAAATTGACTTGACAGTGTGCAATTCATCTTCATAAATCAGACAGTTATAAGCTATTAGCTGGTTTTCCAACATGCTAATAAATATAGTCTTCCTTTTCATCCATAATCAGTGTAATCACTTGCATTTCAGAAGAAATCAAGCAACAAGGTCATGTGTTACAAATGCATGGAGTTCCCCAGATGCCGTGCTATGTTCCACCTAATGTTCGAATACAAAATTGATGTTGTGGGAAGTAGAAAAAGACAAGATCTTCTGAGTAAATTGGTAGCCTAGGGACCATGGGAGAGGGTTGAAGGGGAGGAGAGAGAAAGAGGGGGAGCAGAGAAAAATGTATAGCTCAATAAAATCAATCAATAAAAAAATTGATGTTGAATGTGACAAGTTAAATTTACATCCAATGCATATAAAATCTTGATCCAGCATTACATCTGACTCTCATTAAGAACTAACCTGTTACATCCAGCACGGCACTCCAGGAAGTCTCCCCACTTGAACTTGTAGCCACACAAGTGTAAGTGCCAGTATCAGAAATCTAGCACATGGAAAGAAAAGAATTCAATTGGTATCAACTTGTAATCACTCAGCCTTGATCAGGCATGAGAGTCAAACACGTGTATGTACAAGAATTGTGTTTGCGTGCGTGTGTGTGTTTGGGATTAAAGCAACCTTTTGTAACAACATAGATTAAATATTTTTCAAAATGATATTTATGCAACTAAATATAATTTGTCTGATAAGGTTTAATAAGTTTCCTTGCCTCCACTGTAATATGTGCCTTTTAACTTAATGTTCTTTTTAATTTTTTTGTATCAGTGTCAGATATTAATAGCCCATCTTAGAACTCATGAAGTATTCTAGATGAGTGCAATGCTTCGTGAATGCAATGCTGGCTTTTCTTTTTCAGAGAAAATATATTTTAATAGATAAAGGTATCTAGTACTAAATAGATAATGAGACATCCACACCTCTGAGAAGCCAAATATCTTCCGTAGTAATATAATATCTTCTTTCATTTAAGAAATGCATTTTCTACTCATAAGGAAATGCCATAAATGTAGTACCCAATAATGAAGTGGTATAATCTTAAAACAAAAAAACTAAAGGGAAAATTCTCATGGAGCCTTGCCATTTTGAAATAAATATAATCAGAAAACAGAATCAAATACTAAGTAAAACATCCAAATTCATTGATGATTTAAAATGTCTTTGTTTCTTATTAAAGAATGGCCAAGGACTTTTAGGATTATTGAAAGCATGATCAAAAGCTGTCTTTTACAAAAGCAAAAGTAAAAAAAAAATTCTTATCAAAAGAATTCCTGAAGATCAATAAAACATAAAACTCAACAATCCTCCTGGTGATTGGGACCTGGGAGCTTGCGGTACCAACATTTACTGTCAGTGGGTTGGTGTAGTAGGGAAAATAGATGTGAGCAAAAGACAAAGGACAGTTCAAAGCAAGAAAAAGATGCAGAATTTAAGTTCCATGATGAGCATGAGTCTGTTCATGATATGTAGTAGATTACAGAATATCACACCTTCAGGTTTAAAATTAATCTATAACTCAAAGAGTCATTGATTCTCAGATAAAAAAAACATTAGTATATGAAGTTACTGTCACATTACCATTTTAATTGATTTTAATGTCATTATGTATTTAACTGTCATTTGAAATTGCTCTAGCTTGTCACTCTTTTCTATATGATTTCTGTAAAATTGTCTTCTATCTTGCAGGGATGATGGGAGTAGCCATCGCAGAATAAGCCATTCTTTCAAATGTGGCTGCAAGTGCATTATAGTCATTAGGAAACTTTGCATTTAAGAAGCATCACTCACAAGCTAAATATAATGAGCTGAAGTTGGATTTTAATGGGATGTTCATTTGAATATGGACTGCGAACGTGTAAAAGAATTTGCATTTTATTATAGCTGTTGAACTAAAATGTAGCACTTGTTCTGTGTAAAAAGAAGAGCATGTAGGTAATGTATCCTAACTGCATCCCCTTGTCATTGTGTGGAGATACGAGCCTGACATTAGCAGTGGTAGGTAGGTTTTAATGAGTATTGGAATATTCAACTTCTCAAAAGATACAGATTCAGATACCAATTAGCTGGACTAGGAGAACTTAGCATCCATCATGCTATTTTGTTCTCTTGCCTTATGTATTGAAAAAAGAAATCATGAGACACAAAGGATGTGACCTATAGGAAACCTCTCGACGACAGCAGAGAAGTGGTAAAGCCTGTCTTAATCCTCCTTTAACAGCACCCATTGCACAGAAAAAAGAACAATGTGCTCAATTTGGCACCGATCAAAGCCCAAATAGCTTCTGAACCTCACTTTTATGTTGCTATGATCACCATCACTGTGCTCCTTCGTTGTGCTTTAGATAAGACATTTTCTGACCAAGAGTGCTTCACTTTCTTTCTCTCCTTATCCTTGCATCCTTGACCAGTTTCTTTTAGCAGAAATGAATAGGTTAACACACTCTGTCAGCCCTTTTCTCCTTGGACAGTTAGCTACAAACAAGCCTCCTGGGGATGACTTCTCAGAGACATTATTCAAAGACCTGTGCAAGGAGTCAAAGCTTGTGTGACATCATCAAGCATCTACCTTTGATTACTTCTCTCTAACATTCTTAGGGATCTTGACTATCCATGCACACATATCCTTTAATGCAACAAAACAGTAAAAAAGCATTAACCTTCATGACCCAAGTCTGCCTTTATCTCAGAATGAGGTTAAAATGTTTATGCAAGGAGAGCTGTTATGAATTTTTTAATAACTTCAATTTTGTTCAAAGAAAGTTAGCTAATTCAGGAAGAATTTTTAAAAATCATGTTTTAAAGAGCCCATGTTAATTTATTTTCCTTCCATAGAGCTTGTCAATATTTTTTACCTACACAGTTACAGCCACCTAATCTTAAATAAATGTGCCAAAAACATACATTGGAGAAATGACAGCCTCTCCAAAATTAGGGATATCATTGTGGTAAGCAAAATAAGCCAGACTCAGACAATTCCTCCATGTTTTCTTTCATATATGTAACCTAGGTTTAAATTTGTCTATGCATGTGTGTATGTGTGGGGCAGGGTAAAGAGATTTTAAGGGAGGAATAATTAATTTTTTAAGTAAAGTTAAGATCATACATGTACTAAAGTTTACAAGTTTTGCAAATATATGTATGGTATACTGATCAATTACCATATAGATATTTAATTATAAGTATATTGCATCCTAAGAAAAGAATCATCTTCACTGGAAAATATGCATCAAATTGTTTTACCTTTAGTCCTGGATTCTGAACATGAAATTTCAAGATTCAACAAATTTGTATTTTCTTCATTTTATCTACTTATTTATCTATTATCTATTATCTATCTATCTATTTCTCTATCTATCTAATACCTATCTATCACCTCTCTATTATGATCTATGTATCATCTATCTATCATCTATTTAACTATTTACCTTCTATCCCTCTATCTTTCATCTACCTGTCCAATTATCATCTGTCTATCTACCTACCTGCCTACCTATCCATCTATCATCTATCTATATGCTATCTATCATTTACCCATCTATCATCCATTTGTGTATCTATCTATGTATCTATGAATGTATGCATGCATGCATGTATGTATGTGTATCTATCTATAATCTGTTTATCATATATTTATCTACTATCCATTTATTATCTATCTGTCTATAATCTATGAATCGATCTATGTATCTATCATCTATCTATTTGATGTATATGATATATGTGTGTCAAGGCTTTTGTTGGGAAGTGGCAGGAATCTTGAAACTTCAGTTCTCTCTCCCCTTTATCTATGTGGATCTAAGTGACTGAAGTCAGGTCATCAGGCATTGTGGCAGGTGTTTTCACCCATGGAGTCATCTTGCCTTATGACTCTGTTTTATTTTTTTGTTTATTTGTTAATTTGCTCCCCTTTGTCTTGGTTTTCTGTTTCTGCCCAAGTGTCACATTTTACTAATCATTCTTCCACTAAATAATTACCAATATTTTTATATAGTATCATATTTCCTATCTCACTTCTGGCTTCCATCAGCAGGCCTGTGATTATTTTAAAATGGTGCTCTGCTATTATGTCTGCTAACTGTGGTTGCGTGGTTGACTTTATCATACATAGCTGAGTGATTGAGCTGTGCTGGGAGCAGACAGGCAACCCTTATATTAAAAACTTCCAGGTTTTCATTTCTTATGTAATCCTTCCCCTCACTAATGCACAGATGATAACTTGAGAGTGGTTTCTGATCAGTAAGATACCTGAAAGTAACAGATACCATATCTGAGATTTAATGCCATGAAACTGAAATGCCCACTTCCCTCGTCAGCTTTCAAGTGGAGTATCCTTATAGTCATGTAAGCGCACATATTAGGAAAGCCCAGATAGCAAGAGTCTAGAGGCTATCACCAGACAATGCTCAAAAGAAGGTGGATAGTTAATCTATTCATCCCGAGAAACTCAAAGCAACCAACAATCATACCACATTGTTTGGAAGTAAATCAATCTTCCATTGGTATTCTGGCAAGCCCCTAACCCTAACAGACAGGTAATCACAACACTGCAATTCTTGTAGCAGAAGTCCTAGCTAAGTCATGTCATTGGTTTAATTAAATGTTTTAACAGAAATTGTGAGAAAAAAAAAACTGTGTCTTGCTTTAAACCATGGTATTTCCTAAAATGTTGTTAAAATTAGAAGAAAATTAATACAACATTCAGAATCACAAACTATGTTCTGTCACATTTGATGTAAATCTAACTTATCTCATTTTGAGCCATGGTCATTGTTTTTCATGTACATTGTTTTTCATGTACATTCAGTTAAAATACCTGTGACTTGTTCTCATCTACTGGTATAGCAACCTAAATAAAAACTAAGGACTTTGTTCAACTATCCAAACATGCCTTATATGAACACAGTCTCATTCTTTTATTCCTTTCATGAAATCATTTGTTGAGCCAGTTTATCCACATAACCTCACAGTTTTTCTTGATTTTGAGAGTGAATTTATCAGCATCTCTTATTGTCAAATGATTTCAGCTCTCTGCTACTCTCTAACACTTTCTGTAAAAGGTTTGTAGTCCCAATATTGGGAAGAGAGCTGAGTCAGTGCTTGCTTTGTAGGCATGAATACGGCAGTTGGATCTCCAAACCAACTTGAAAATCTAGAAATTGTGCTGTGTTTCTGTGATCCCAACACTGAGAATGTCGAGAAGAGTGGGGTTCTGGGCTCTGCTCTAACTGAGCTCAAGTCCCAAGGGAAACCCTGGCTATTCTCCACACTCTCTGTTCAAGGAATGCCCTGGTGAAAGCATTTTGAAGAAGTTGTCCTCTAACTTCTAAGTGCACAAATGAACATATGCAGGTATTCAAACATACATACACAACAAAAAATTAAAGAAATATATAAGAACTTTAATTTCACTGAGGACATGCATGTGGATGAACAAGTGAAATTGTAAATAATGAAAGGACAATGATAGCCTTCCTAATAATTTCAATTAATCATAGCTAAGACAAGAAATAGCAAGACCTATCATAAAAAGTACAGTGATCATGCGAGGTGTCAGAATTTGTTTTAGTACATTGAATAAGTCTTCTTTAGAGCAAGGCTGTTGATAAGATGAAGAGAAAACAACAAGACAAATCTACATACCCGTAAATTCTTAATCTGCAGGGTTCCTTGTTCCTGGATTGTTGCTCTTGGATCTCTACCCAGAAAAGTAAAGCCCTCTTTTAGCCAGCTAATGACAGGAAGAGGGTCTCCAGTGGCTTTACATTTCAGTAAAGCTGTACCATCTACAGCAAGTGTTTGGTTTATTGGTCCTTGAAGGATTATGGGTGGAGGTCTATCTGTCAAAACTAAAAGGTAAACACATATTTAGGAAATTTAGACTTCAATGACACTCGGTAGTAATGACATTTTGACACTGAATGGTAATAGTAAACACCTAAAACATTTTACAATTATTTAGAATGTACATAGTCTTTTCAATATCTATATTTTCGACAATAATATACACATTGAACATATATCTATATATACTGCATGTAGACCATACTAGTGTCTTAATTTACTGTGCTTTCATTATAATTAAAATGGTTTGAGGATAAATTTTGACATTTTTGGAAGATTAAATTGTATTGAAGAGCTTAGTCACAATGAAATTAAAGTAAAAATATAGGTAGGTTCTAGCTGTTAATCATAAACTGTTCATTTATGGTTCATAGACATACATTTAAAAAAATGTGACATATTGCATGGTAATCTAATCATTTTTTGATTTTATTATAAATACATGTGCATTATATAAATTAGTATTCATAGCAGCTGCTGATTGCTATATTTATGTAGATGTGTTTTGTGCATGATAAAACATTAAAACTTAAGTAATTTATATACAAAATCATGATATTCCATCTTTAAACTATAGTCATGTCATTTGAATGAGTTCAATTGAGTAGATACATACAGATAAGAAGAAGAAACTAGACAGCTAGAATGTATGACATGACTAAATTCACACAATTTGTATTTAAATCCAGCATAATGTCACAGAGTTCTAGCACAGTGTGTTTCCTTGTTTATGGAACATCATCCTATAATAGAATATTTATTGTTTTAAGAAACATTTCAAATGATATAAAAAATTTAATGTCTGACATTATGGTAGAAAAACAAAATTAATTGAATATTGTGTTTCTTTAAGAATTCACCATATTATCAGAAAATCAGTATGATATGCTCAATTAAAAATAATAACTTTTAGAAAGGAAATATCTATAGTAGGATAGACAACACATATTTTTGTTAGTTACAAGTTTTTATACCTTATTTTTCCATATTGTACTTGTAACCATGCAGGTCTATCTATCTATCTATCTATCTATCTATCTATCTATCTATCTATCTATCTNNTATCTATCTATCTATCTATCTATCTATCTATCTATCTATCTATCTATCTTTGCAATGTATGAACAAGCATACAGTGCATTTTATTGAAATTATATTAAATTCATTATACACGCAAATATTTGATAAGGACCAAACATTTGTAATTGAAATGAAATTAGGTCATAGGTCCCTACATGTGAGGATGCTCTGACTTCTGAGCAACATGTATCTATAATTCCAATTACTTAAAACCTACAAGAAACCAGACCACAATGATTTATTTGTCACAAACCCAAATTATAACCTCTTGTTTTAGCTATTTTTTCTTATATTTATGAGTAAATAACATAGTTTAATTAAATAAGGATGCATAGCATTATAGTAATTGTAACATATCTGAAACTGGACAAATGGAAGCTTAATAGAAAGGCTTACAGGTTTTCAAGTTCAATTCAAGTCATAAAACATTATAAATAATTTTATAATCAAGGGAAAAAATGTGTCTTCACTACCTGAGTAAAATGTGCTTATCAAATTTTAAATGTTGTGGCCTGTTTCAGGTTAAATGGCGATGTAGAATCCACAGTAATTTCTTATAACCTGCTTTTATTGTCCTCTTTCTGACATCATCAGACACAACTAAAGGTCATCTAATTAGAATCCCCCTCTTTGTTGCACTACCTAAATAAGTAGCTCATTGCCTTTTGAATGACTCCAATCAATAAGGTAATTGAAAATCTCCTGGCTAGAAGGAATTTCAGTTGCAGGGATGTTATGTCTGGAAGATGACCACAGCTTTCTGTGACACCGAAGTCAAAGGTTAAATGAACATTTAGGATTTTCACTGATCTGTGAAGAACTCTGTGGTCTTCTTTAACTATATATTATAAATCCTTAGTAAAACATTCAGATAAGGCCACAATGTGACATTAATTGTCAACATAAAATGGAAAATGTATTTTATTTCTCTAGGTTTTTTTACATGCTATTGGCTCTACCCATAGAGTGGTCATTACAAATTTTTTAATTTGGAGGAAAAAAGTTGGAAAATCAAAGAAGAAGTGAACTTGTTTCAAATTAATGATACTTTAAAGATATAAATATATTTAATACATTTGAAACATGAATATATTAAATACTTGTGTCCAAATGTCTTATTATTCAAACATGTGTCTAGACATTTTGGTGGTAGAAAACATGAGAACTTTAAAATCATTATCTTTCATCCTGCTAAAGAAATATGGAAGTCCAGAGGATCAAAGATCTTGCCCTCTAGGGAAGACTTGCTCATCAGAGTTATTCATAAACTGAGCTTATTCTTCAACTCCATGTAAGTTCATGTACAGCTCCAGCAGGTACAGCCCACAGCCTCAGCCTCTCTCGAGACAGTGTCTGTCTGTACTGCCCAGCCATGCACCATTTCTGGCACAGACTAAACTGAGCCTTGCCATAGATAGATATTAAAAGATATTGTCTTTCTATTAATTTTAAAAGACTTATTAATCTGCATGTGCATTTGGAATATAGGAAAGCACAATGACTTTCACCAGAATAACAGTAAGAAAATCTGAGAGTATGCAGATCAAGAACCCTGTATCTCAGAAACTACCCTAAAGAAGGAAAAAAAAAGCCAAAAATAAAGCAAAAGTTCACAAAAATAAAACAAAAATAAATAATTTTTAATTTAAGACATCAGTGATTGGGAAAATTCCATGTTCACAGCTGACACATTATCTAAATCCCCCAAGCTGTCAAGTGCAATAAATAAACTATTGGTGAAAAATCAGACCCTTTTCAACTTTTAGTAGAAATTAAAATTCAAAGTACAAATGTGCAAGTAAAAAAAATAATTTTAGCATTCACTATTTCAGAATGTTTCCAATTAATTTAACTTAGGGAGTGTAGAATTAAAGTTGGAAGAATATCATAATGTGATTAGCTAACTAAAATCTCATTTCTGTTTACTGATAAAATTTAAAAATTATATTTCCTATAGTTTAGTCATATAAAAGCATTAGTAGCTATTAGAAGCAGTCATGCCAGGAAAACATTCAATTAAAACATACAGATGACATTTGTAAACACAATGAGTCACATTGCTTGTTTAAAATAATGCACCACTGCAAATTTTAATGGTCTAAATAGCTGCCTTTGAGATTCTCTTTTTGTGGGGGATGGGTGTTATAAAATCAGAGAGAATTAAAAGCTATTAACAATTATTACTTTACTTATGTAAATGATATATACTTACTAAGGCAAAGATATTCTGCAGACTGATACGAACGTTTCAACAACTCAAAAGGCTCTCCAAACTTGATGTGCATATCTGAATATAAATATTATACTCATGAGAAAACTCAAGTGATAAATCTCACCATCGGTAACCTCCAACTGCGCCTTAGCTAAGATGCTTCCTGCCACCGTTAAGGCCTGACAGATGTAGTACCCCGCATCTGAACGCTGGATGTTGGTGATGGTGAGGTCCCCAGAGGGGGACACTGAACACCGGCTAGTGGGTTGCTGAGGTTGGTTTGGGAAAAGCAGGTTCTGTGGGGAAGAAAAAAAAAATAAGACAAAACAAAACACAGTCTTTTCCATGCTTCTCCCTCCACAAGGAAAGTCACATTAACAATTACAACCACTGTTGGCATATGGTTGGAAAAATAAAACCTATAATCTTAAAAACACATAGTATTGAAATGATTGTTTGTAACACAGTGAATTTGACTGGGAAAGATTTTCCTAGTCATAGCTTGTGAGCTATAAAGTCAGCATGATCTAGCTAGAAGAACAATCTTCTGTGCTTCTTAAAATTCAGTACTTTTTAAATTTAAATTTGGATTTGGACATAATTCTTACAGTTTTATAGTCCACAGTATCATTTTTCAGCATACAGATCTGAAAGATTTTGACCACATCAGGGTCATTAACATAACTAACTATTTGCTCCCTAATATTTCCTAGTTATATATTTCAGCTTTGAAATCTAGTGCTCACAATTAAAATAAGCAGACAAGATACAATTCTTATGTCTGAGTTCCAAGGCACCGTAAGGATGTTGATTGTAATGATAAGTAGGTAGGTAGGTTATAAGCTGGACAGTGACAAGCAATGCCAAATATCATTGTTGTTGATCAATTTGAATATGTCAGGACAAGTGCTAAGCAGTGTATAATGCACACTGTTTGAGGGTGGCTTCTATTTCTGAGATGTTTTCCATTGTAAGCCATAGCAGCTTCCAAAAGAGCTATGAAAAAAAAGAAGCAATTTAAGCAAGGTGAGGTTACTTGTTTAAAATAATAGAGACTATGGCATGGCTCTGAAGGTGCCACATGAATCCCCTATGACCTTCACAGTGTTACTTTCTTCTAAAAACTGTTTGCTGCCCTCTCCATTAAAGCGTGACACACACCTCGGACAGCTCAAACACGAGAACTCAAAGTTCTTCCATGAGAACAGGATCATTAATTTGGATGACCTATGATACTTTACTGTTGTTCAATTAAGAAAAACATGTGGATACAATAAATCATACTGAGGTATGCTTCTAGCTGCATTATAAATAATGGCATATCAATTTTTGTGCTGTATTTACTTAAAACAGGAACATTAGAACCCTCTGGGATCTGTTTGCAATATAGTAATTAATTTTCCAGGTTTGTAATTAAACAATTTCAATAAGTTGAAATCTGAAGGTAATAACATTCAATTAAAGGCACAAGGCACATTTTCACCTTAAAATATTTTTACCCTTGAAGTAATGCCAGTGGAAGAGGATAAAATGGGGTATTAACACTTTTCAATTACGCTAAATGACTTTAATCCAGCAAATGATGTCCTACTTTAATTAGAAGCTCTTCTCTTTATTGCGACATGATGGATGTCCACTTTATTAGATTCAAGGGTGACACTATAAGCCCACTTTACATAAACATTACCACGCTATTCAATGCTGTCTAAAAGGAGCAATATTTGCCAGCATATCAGCAATATAATTTAAAATGCTGTTGCCCTCTTCTCAGTTATTTTACTACACAACACTAGGCATTTTCATATACTTGAAGGATAATTTGAGAACAAACTAAACCTCCCATGGAACCAGATATAATACAGATACAAGCCATCTCCAAGAGAATGGCCTAAAATTTAAGGGCAATTGAAAATGATACAATGTGCACTTTTCAACGATTAGCCATTAGAATACTAATTTACATTGCACTAATCCATCAGATGGCCTAATTGTCCCCAGGATCTCTTCCTCTTCAGTGCAATATCATTCTACCTTCTAAATGATTTGTTGACATGGAAAGTGGCATTTGATTGAGTTGAATCCATCATCTGTATTCCCAGGTTGTACGACACAGGCAAAAGTAATGGATTACAAGTCAAGCCCAGGAACTCTGCAGAGCCCTGGAAGTGTTCGAGCATCTTATTAATACTAATTGGCATTATCAGCACATATTGAGGAATAAGGACCATTAAGTCAAGGCTCGCGGCTCTTTTGACTGATGGATAGGGACAGATCGCTATCAAAATTGAATACCGGAAGCAGGAAGATATTTTGATATGTCTCAATTCATTGAATTTTAATAATCCCAGTTAATTGAATGGAAATTTACAGCTTGTTCAAATATTTCACTTTTATCCTTAATCACTTATTCTCTTTTTCAACTCTCTTGGAGGAGATATTGGTGAAAGAAATAAAATTATAATATTGTAAACAGATCAACATACCTAATGAGAAATTTTATGTAAGATTATTAACAATATCTCTAGAACTAAATTTTACTTTGTCAAACAATACAGGAGGAATACTTAAATTCTCTTGAAAACGACTTTTCAAAGTCACTGATGATTGTGTTGCATACTCTCTGTTCATTGGACCGGATTACCAGCATTCATTTTGACTTGTGTTAGAGCTATACTAGTGATAAGATTTGTAGGTGTGTGAAATTATTTTAACTAATATGTTTAATTAGCAAAAGGACATGTTTCTTTTAACATGCTTTATAATTCAATCTGAAGTAAACTTTTTATTTCAGAATTACTGAAATGAACTGAAATAAACTCCTAAGGAGAAATTCATCCCATGCAGTTTTCAGAAAGCGTGTCACTATCAACTGTGGACGTTTAGAGAGCATCCATTACCCCCTCCCCCAACTTTTTTCAGAAGTTGGATTGGCAAGTGAACATGCTGAGAAAAATCACTGAGTGCTTCTTGTTGAGAAGTGTGTGCCTTGTTGAGTTATTTATAGCACCGTCAGAACAATCACACAGCTCATTTCAAAAGGAATGTGAAGACAAGTTCGCTGGCTAAGTTTCTTAATTTCTCATCTACATCAAGATGGAAATTTGTATTGTCTCAACCTAGAAGCTAAATCATTCTCTACTGCCGGTCCAAATTTTACTTGTGATGAATAATGTACCCAGCCGAGTTTTCTGAAAGACAGTGATAGATGTTTTTACTCAGAAGGATCACAGAAAAAACAAGATAACTATTTCCTATATAAAATGTGTTCTTTCCTGCACAGAAGGGGAAAAAGGAAGAAAAGAGTTCTTCCATTTTTAAATGGAAGTGTGCTTAAGTTTATGATCTTTTTATATTGCCCAAACATGGGGAGGGGTGTTGAAAGTGGATTCAGTGACAATTAATATTGAATTTTCAAGAAGCCATTTCATTTCTTATGTGCCAAGGACTGTTTGTTCTAGGCACTTTGTATGTTATTAATCATAACATGCACTGAATGCAACAAGGCAACATGACCTTTGCCATCAGAAATGTTAAATATCAGTGTAGGTTGGGGCTCAAACTATTTTATTTCTATTTTGTGTTATATACAGGGTTTTAGAAATAACACTGGCAAATAAAGAGTCCTGCACTGGATCACTTGACATCCAGTTATTTTAGAAGCATTTCTTTCTTAGAAATAGAATACAGTGAGCATTGATAGCAGAGGAGATGAGGCAAGCTCTGAGGGTCACTGAGAGGCAAGGTCCAGAGATGTCACAAAAGCAGTTATGCCCACACTCACCTGGCTGCCTTCTTTCTGCCAAAAAACAGCTGGCTGTGGGTTTCCCTTCGTTTCACAGGGGAATGTTACTGTCCGGCCCTGAGCAACAATCTGATCTCTGGGCCTAACCACAAACTGTGGAGGAGCTAGAATTTGAAAGGAAAGAAAGTGTAAATATCAACCTTCAACAACAATGAAAAAGATATCAAAGAGAAAAATCAGGTCCTCCGTGGGTGACTCAGAGCTAGAGCAATGCTCCGTGTCTTTGCTTACTTTCATGGATTTCTATCAACACAAAGGAAAAGAAAGAGCACACTCTAAAATGTGAGGAAAGAAGCAAGGTTATTAGCATACATACTCTAAATACTATGCATTAACATCCTATGTCATAAACACTTGCTTAGAAAAATAGTCTCCTGATGTTTCTAACATTCTCAAGAAAAAAAAATGTACTTTTCAGTTTATATCTGCATTGTGAATGGGTCAAGACGAAAAAGGGTCAGCATCTTAAACAACTATCTCCTTCCTCAAAAGTCAAAGTATCAGCACATACAAATTTCTCTATAATGTTTTCTGGGATACTGTATAAGACATTGAAATAACTATAAGGTCTAAAATGTGATCCTGATTCTCATCAAGCATTTTAACAATCAAGGTTTGTCAGGTAGCATTGAAATACTTGAGATATGTGTATTATATACAAAGGTAACTAGTAATATAAACACGTTCATTGGAACACTTTGTTGTGGTGGTTTCATTTTTTTTATTATTAGCCTTAGTGCAGTAAGCAGTAGTTGGGCAATTGGTACGTTCTCCTACTGGGTACTATAAAGTTAGAGATGAAAAGCTCAAGGAGTTCATAGCCTTGAGAACCAAATATCAATAAAATTTAATGATGACATGAACAAAGCACACCTAACAATGACGAAGAATGTGATGAATACAGAGGGGTCTTCCCAGAACACCTTAGAAGAACACATCAATTATATTGCATATAGCCAATGTAACGAGACACGAGAGTGGAATCTCCTGTATTATAGCATTTTTGAAAAAAAATCTTTGCATAGAAAACGAGCATTATAAGAATATTGAGCGAAAAGCAGCATTGGACAGTGGAATGATCAACACCTTCCAAGTCATGAGCTCACTGAAGAAGATAGTTGCAAAATCACAGCGACTGCAACAATGTGCAGTAGAAGAGTAAAAGATGAAAATTAGTAGTAGCGTGGTGGGGAAATGAAGGATTGCGCCACACTACCAACTCTACTGGGGATATTTCTAATCTAAACGACAGCTGCAAAACGAATGCTCCAGAGGCTTCAGCATTTGTATGAAGATGGTAATGTTAGCATGAAGAACATTTATTCAGTAGGGCAATGCATACGGTAAAGAGGCCAGCAGAATGGTGTGGATGAAGGTGAAAATCCAAAGAACGAGGAACTCCTTCAGAAAAAGAAAGAGATGGAAGTCAAAATCTCAGTGGCGCTCAGAGTTAAAAGGGGTATAATGATAGAGAAATAAGTGAATGACCCTAGAGGAAGTCCAGACACTTCCATTAGGACATCTTCACACCAGGCATTTCCATGGAGAACATTGTCCTTATCCAAGAACTTGCAGAATAACTTTAGTTATTTAGGCTAGAAATTGAAACCAGTCAAACAGTTTTAAACCAGATTTAATTTGTACAGCCTGGTATATCAAGAAAAAATCCTAAAAGCTGTAGTCTGGAGAATTGTAAAAACATGCAGTGTCCAATAAGAACAAAATCCAAATAGGTATTAGAACAAAATAGCCCCACATAAACATAGAGCCTAGTATACACCTACCACAAATTCTACATGTTCTGTATAAATAACATTTCCTCAAACCAAAAAAAAGTCATTGATATTTTCTTGGGCTTAAATTTGTATTCTATATATAGTTCCTTTTTATCCAACTCATCTAATACACAATTTGGAGACAGATGGAAATAAATGTCCTAAGTTAGACAATGCTTTAAATTATAGATGATGGAAGACTCATTCCAACAGCATGAAATTACATGATATTTACCATGAAAAATTAAATGTTAATTAATCAATCCATTTTACTGGATTATCTATGTTTTGCCATTTTCTATAATATTATGTATTTTAAGAAATATGTAAGAATCAGTGTATTAGTATTTGCCTTTGTAAACACAAAAAAGAAAAATAATAGTGCTAATAAGCATATTACCTTAATGAGAAGTACAATATAGTTTAGCTTGTACATTCTTTTTAAAGACTCACTTCAACCAAAATCAGAAACTTAACACTCAAACAAAAGCCACATATTCAACACATTGGGTCTTGTGACTTGCTTGATGTAAGAAAGAATTTAAAATATCCCAAATAAATACTAGTAGAAACTGTAGGAGCTCTAACTAGTACTTCTTTATTTGGTTTTTAAATTATAATAAGCAATATATAACATGACAATATCATCAAGTAAGAATATGCAAAAGCATATTATATTACTTATTCATTTTAATAAAATTACTGTATCTTCTTGAGGTATTTCTATAGATTTCTATAAATTTCACTTCCATACTTTAAAAAAATCTTTGTAGTTTTCAAAACAGGGTTTCCTTGTGTTATAGTCCAGACTGGCCTGGAACTCCCGTTTTAGACAAGGGTGGCCTCAAACTCACAGAGATCTCCCTGCCCTTGCCTTCCAAGTGCTGAGATTTAAGGTGTGTGCCATCGCTACCTGACTTAAAAAATCTTTTTAAAATTGTATTTTCTATTATTCATGTGCATATGCATGTGCCTCTTAAATTTTTGGGCATATGCATTCATATACCCATGAAAGGTAGAGGCTAAAAATAGGGTGTCAGGTCCTTTACAACTACAGTTAAAGGTAGCTGGAAGCCAGTAGATGAGGGTGTAGCAAAACAAACTTGGGTTCTATCGTTTGTTTATGTGATGAATGCTTATTTCAAACATTTTTAACTCTTTATTTTACAACTTGGTCACAGCTCTTGATACCAAATTCCCCCAATAAGAACAAGTAAACGACTACACCAGACATTTACCCTCTGAGAACACATGATTTACATTCTCATTTATCCTACTCTTTGGCTCCAAACTCTAAGACGGTCTCTCTGGTACACAGGATGGGAAGTAATTGTAAGATGGCCCTTGGTCAATAGCCTTGATACTGATATGCGTACAAATGAACATAGCAGAGTGTGATTCTTGAAGCAGTCATTGTTTTGTTTTGCCTTATTTCTTTATGCAGTTCTCAGAAGGTGGAGGCACACTGATCTCTTTGTGAGTTTGCGGACATCCTGGTCTACATAGAAAGTTTCAGGACAGGCAAGGTGACGTAGCAAGACTGTCTAAAGACTACAACTACAGCAGATACTTGGAGAAAAGATCAGAAAAGCACCAAAGGGTACAAGCAATGAGGAAAGAAATGTACTACCACAAGACACCTACCTTTGAGCTGTGTTCCAAGATTGATGGGCAGTGGTGAGGTCACTAGGCATGGAGGTAATCAGCACAAAAGCAGAGAACTGTGGAACTGCAATCTTTGGAGGGGCTTTAAGAGTCAAAAGGACTCAGCATAGTGAGCTGACTATAGATAGGCCTTAATAATTTATGCTAAAGGAGTTTAACATTTTACCCTGAAAAAGACATATTCAAAAATATTTTTACAAGGAATAAATCAGATTTGCCTTTCAGAATGACTCTTTTGGAAGCAATCTGGATGCTAATTGGACACACTGATTAGACAAGCAGAGAGAGGCAAAGGTCTAAAAAAACTTAGAATGTTGGAATAGAACATCCAGGTAGAAAGTGTGCTATATGGAGGCACCCAAGGGAAACACATTATCACTTAAACAAAATATTTTCCCATACTGGAGCACAATAGTTATTCCTGGTGGTATTATCTAAAAAGAACAGGAAATGATAATTTCCTGAACTTTTACTCTAACTCTGTAAAAAATAACTATCAAATGATTTATTGCTACTATTCATAAAACAAGCCTTGCATGAGATATTTAGTCATGATAATTTTTTTTCTTCTAAGTATTTGTATAAGTTTACTACACTTCTAGTGATTCTAATCATTTCCTGTTGCTGGAACTCAATTCATTGGTTTCAATGGATCTGCCATTGTCTTAGCATTATCTTATATGATAAAATGTTAAAGCATTTAGCACAGCAAAATGCAAAGAATTCTTGAGTCTTTGAAAATGTCTGACCTATTGTCACCTGAAGTCTGGACAAGAGGAAAAGTTAGAAAAATCACTTTTTTTTCTGGTAGACTTCCGGCCAATGATCTATTTTGCAATTTCTGTAAGGGAAGTTTGACTGTAGAAATTCATTTGGAGGAGGTACTAAAATGAAAAAATGACAACAATAACTCTTCTGGTAACACTCCACAGTATCAGTATTTCTGCCAGGTAGTATCAGAGATGGTTTGAAAACAGTGTGTCCTTGATGGCACCAGTGGGAGGGAGCAGCCAAAGGAGGCATTCCATCAACAGAACACAATAGCAAAGTGTGGTGTATATAAAATGGATCCTGAGAGGGCTCTCATTAAATAGAAGAAACAGAGTTAGACTCTCAAGATGGCCATTCAAAACTCACATTTAAACCCAAAGCAAATTACAAAAAATTGAATTGTAAACTCCAGAAGAATTTATTCATTAGAAAAATGGCAATCTTACTACATGTCTTTAAGACAAAATCTACGAAAAACATATTTCTATCCTCTAAACCTGGAAACATTTGATTTTTTTCTTGCAATTGTGATGTACTAATATACTTACTAAATCTGCCAGGTGATTATATCTTACTGCTATGCCTGGAAGAGGAGATAAAAGGAAGTCTGGTTCCACAGTTCATTGTTTAATCAGAGCATGTTAAAAGAAAAAAACAAAACAAAACAAAACAAAACAGAAAACAACAGCTCGCTAAGAAAAGTGCATTGTATAAATTTCACAGAAGCACACCCTAATATCAAAAGGTCAATTAAAATTGCAGGTCTGGGATAATTCCGTTGAAACTGTGTTTTGGGAATTTAAATAAAACTCGCGGTAAATGAGATTTGATTTCTGCTAATTTATGCTTCAATACTGCATTCAGCCCAAGCTGCCTTCAATCAAAGTCATGCTAGAGCACTCTTATGCTAATGCCTGCTGGTGAACCAGAGTGGGTGGAATGGAAATCAGAAAGCTGAACATGAGTAGAAATCAGAGGCCATGCTCGAGGTGTGCTTCGAAACGAGGGGAGGGGAACCTTAAAGGCTAATCACATCGTGTTCAAGTTGTTTCTACAGGAACAGATGACTTTCTGCGGCAACCATGAACATGGAGATAGTCGTGCAGCAGTTAGGTCCATTAGGATGTAATGTGCAGGGGTTGCTGTCATACTCAGCCCTGTCTTCTTTCATTATGATTTTGTAGCTGGATGAATCAACTCTTGATCCTAGAATAATCACTTTCAACCTACTAACTTATGTAGAAAACAGTTTTTGTTGATTTGATATGTTTTGTTTATTAAGAGTTAATATATTCTCTAAGAATATTTTTAAAGCAATCTCCTCAATTATTTGCTTGAGCTACAGAATTTTTTAGTCACAACTTCTTTAACACAATGGCAAAATAAACAACTGAGTATGAACCAAGCAGCAAGGACCATGTCAAACTGTCCACAGGTATTAGTTTATTTCAAATGCAAAATTTAGCATGTTTCAACTAAACTATTTTTATATTGAGACCAGTGAGTTGAACCTTTTGATGAGTGCATCAGTTATGCAAAAATGTTATGTTGCTGGACAAATTTGATATTTGGTTCACGTCAATGTTCTATTAAATGGATCAATTAGATATTAAGTTCCTAATTTAAACTGATTCATGTAAGAAAATGACGTAATTAAACATATAATATTTCATGCTGCATAATCAACGAAAACACTAAGAATTTAAGGTTATAATTTTTAATATTGTATATTTGAAAGATTACATGATGCTTTCTTTGAATAATTGTTATTACTAATGCGCACAAACCATAATCTTATTCTAGTGAGCTACCGTCTAAGACAACCCTCCTCAGGAATACTTATTTCAGCTCTCTCTTGATACAAACCCATTCATTGCTTTTTAATTTGTGGCAAGGAAGTCTTAAAGTGTTTACATCTTTCTATAATGTGTGCTAATTATTCTCTTCCACGTAGCATTTTAGCTTGATAAGTCAGTCGGGGTTTGCATGTCTCTGTGTCTCATATCCCTCACCTAGCTGTAGAATTTCCTTGTTACTTGCACGGTTGTGTGCCTGTTCTTGTGGTCATTGGGCACTGTCGTCTATTATCCTAACTTTGCTGAGATGGATGAACCCGAACATATATTGAGCATGTATTTGCTATGCCATCTTCATAAAAGGAACATGCTTTTACTCAATGCATGTTGTTTATTTTCCCCTTATGTTTGTGTTGTGTTTGCTGAAATAAATTGTAACTTCTCTTCATTGAAATTTGCTCTTGAACATTTCAAGTTGTGAGTACCAAATGAATGCCTAGAAGATTTTCAAAACTGCAAAAAAAAAAAAATTCCGCATTTTTCCACCTCATTTTACTTAAAGCATCTAATGTATCCTTCCCACTGACCTTAAGAGTTTTGATGGAAAGAAAGTCAAACAGAATATGTACTTTGAAAAAGGAAAATTTCCTCCGTAATTCTGAAATCCCTACCCAGAATTCAGCAGACAGTGCTCTACACCAAGGTAAAAAGACCACAAACAAGTACTCACAATATCAGAGGAAAGAAAAACAGGAACAAAGATAGAAATTGTGCAGCATTGAAGCATGGGATTTCCTGAATATCAGCTAAGTTTATCTAACCAAGAAAAATAGTGAGAACTGACTTCATTACAATAAAATGAATGCCAAGAGCAAGACAAATGACAAATAAATTCTAATTGATAAATGATTAGTTCTTCAGTTCTTTTAATTTTACTTATTTTCACTGTTTGACATTTTACTTGATCTCAAAATAACTTGTTAATACTGGAATTGAATACATAATGTCATCAAAGTACATCAAGACATAATTTATCTCTAAAGATGATATTTATTTGTAATTGAAAATACAAATCAATGATATAGGATGTATAATAACAACTTTTGTAAAGCCTGTATAAATAATCTTTTCAGTTTTATTATTTCCAAGGAATTATAAATTATCAAATTGCTAAATTTCATAACTCATCAACTAAATTTTTGTGTCCATAGCAATTATTCCTCCAGAGGAGATACGGGGTTTATTTCCAAGCCTGAAACTCGTTAATATTTAAATTTCTTAGTCTGTGTAAATCTTGTTAATATTTAAAATTCTTATTCTATGTAAAATATTCATATCTTTATCTTTCTTTCAACAAATGTCTGTTATTTCTACCTGCTTTTTCAGTGTCAAAATTATTTTTTTAAATGGAAAGTACTAAATTGGTCACTGCTCTCATAAATGTAAAGTATATGAAAGAGTCAGGTGATGGGATGGCTACGGTGTATGAATGCCCATAGTTTCTACATCCATTTGTACTTAATGTTCTACTTGTGACTATAGGTCTTGCATACATATACAACCGCGTCAGTATTGTATGACTGAAGACGTGTTGTTGCTGCCAAATAGTACCTCTCTAGAGTTTGGGATCACCTTTATAGAACTCATTGATTGTAAAACGACTAATTTTGTAGGTGTGTGTAATACTTGACATACTCCCTAATTATTGTCTATAACTTTAAATTGTATGGCTATAACAGGCAATAAAGTTGGCTAGTGATTTGTTTTATCTAGTATGACCATAAGGTGAGAAAGGTGTTTCATGAATCGCTACAGAGAACAAGAGTGGATGGGATTTCAAGGAGAGCAAAAGAAAGGAGGGGTTAATCTGAAAAAGGGAAAGTGGGGGTATTCCTCACACAGGAAGCAATCCCCCGCGTCGATATACCCCATCCATTGCCACACCTGCTTTCTGTGTTGACAATAGTAGTTTAGTAATTCTATTCTTTAGGTTGTTTTGATAAACTGAAGGATTATGTGAGTGGGGTCATGGAATTTTTAAAGTAAATGGTCTTTAGAAAATTTCTATTAACTTTCTAATGTCATTAAATATTTCTACATTACAATTAATATAATAATTAACTAAAAACTAAGACAAGCATGTTTATGGAGAACTTTAAATTTTATTAGATTTCAGACTGCTAAAGCAGATTTACTGTCAATTATAGGTAAGCAGAGGAAGTCATGTAAGCAAAATATATTATTCTGTGCTTTAATAGGCAGTGTCATGGAATGTCTGATGATATAAAAATCACAAGTTGAAAACTATGCTAATATTTTTAACAAGTTTACCACTTTAAATCTCATTTTCCATACCATTTTGTCATTTACAAATATATACTTTTGCTCTTTTAAAAATACATTGATTCTTTTATCCATTAGGTTTAAATTTTATCCTTGCAAAATATTTTTATCATATTATCTCCCATCTGCTTTCTTGATGAAGATTTTGGTAATAAAATAGTGAAATTTTGCTTTTAATGATACTACTAATTTGCAAGGGAAATTGTTTTATGTTTTAAAAACCTAATTATTTAATAAGAACCTATCCACATTACTTGTAAAAACAAAATCTCATTTTTAATCAACGAAAGAAGAATGTAGTGTGCTGGAAAGTAAACCCTAGATTGACCTAATCTCTTAAATTAGGAAGGGTGCAGCCCTTACATGCGGAGCAGAAGGCCTTGGGATACTGGGAACAAGGAGGGAAACCCATCGCTTATAACTGTTCAAGTAAATGGTAAGACAAGTCATCCATTTGTATTCACTTAACCTGTCAGCTTGCCAGGACTGTCACCCCAGCACTCCAGCTATCCCAGGAAGGCTGCTCACATCCCATTGTCTCATTTTTTTTTTTTGAGAAAGATAGCACAAGATGCCAGTCAGAGAAAGCAAAAGCGAAAAGAAAAAAAAAATCTTGCAACTAAGGAACAAATGTCCTGATACCAAAGGGTTGCTTAGTTAACGGAATTTTAATATGCAATTGCAATGTTTCTTGATAACATTAATTACACGCTTAGTAAAGCACCGTCCTAACTCATTAGTGCTTTCTTTCTGTTGCATTTTATCTCCTACCAACAGAATGGGACATAGAAGACTGGCCTGTTACTATTAATATTGTTTGGTCTTTTTATGGCACTATTTAAAGCTGTTTGCATAAGCATTTTCCAGGTAACTATTACCTATGTATTCATATGTGTACATCAAGTAACTGTGCCAACATTTGTCATGCCCCTAGAACATGCTAAGTATTATTCTACAGCTAGAGACTGCAGAAGGATGAGACTAGTACTTTCTAGCAAAGTTTTTGTACTGATATGAAAGTAACTGCAATAACAAATTTCAGAAATAATACTGGCCCAAAGAGTTCAAAATATATTCAGAATTATTTAAATCATGATTTAATTGATTGTATATGTTTATATATTTAATGAATATAATTATGGACCAATTGCCTGAGTAAAATAATATATTAAATAAGTTCTACAGGAATTCAAATGCCACATAATAGTTACGTGTAATGTGCATGATAGATCTTAATGTCAATATCTCCTAACAACATTGTCCAAAATTACCATTATTTATAAAAATAAAACTGTTCTTATAAGGTATACCTCAAATGGTAATATAATTTTTTCAACTTGTAGTAGTTTGGATATGAGTATTTACAAGATTAAGGGCTATAATAGCATTCTTTAAGTACAAAATTTACACATATTGCTTTCATATTACTCATATATGGAAATGCTACAAAAATTTAAGCTTTTGATATTTAATGTCTGTAATGGGATTAGACTTATTTTTTCCATTTTCTGCTATCATACAGAAGAAAAAAGTTTCTAATATGAGAATTCTACCATAACCCCAAGCCACAGATTTTAAAATAGTTTGCTTATCAGTCAAGTTTAGATAAGAATGGGAATCCATGCTGGATACCCTCACATCACAGCTATGTCCTCTTTCAAGTCTGACTTTACAGAAATATGTTTCAGTTTCACAAAAGGTTATTCTTTGATGCTTTGAGTGTGAGCTGGAGTCAAGTGTGAGGCCTAGCAAATAAGTCACCACTGTACAGGACACTAATTAAAATTTAGGAGCCAGACAAGAACTTATTGAAAGAGGGAAGCCTACTGTGACTGGGTGGAAATTAAATGGTCCACGTGGCCCTCCCTTCCTGGTGTTCTTTCTACAAATAGATTATGGCACACAATGTGTTTCCTGAAGATGTTATTAAAGTTACTGATTAGTTGACTTTAGGTGAGCCTATATCATCGTGCAATGTTTTTAAAGGGCATGGTTTATAAACAAGCAGTAATTCCAGTAGGTCAAATAGGAGAAGTCTGATATAAAATTTTTGTAGTGGGGCTGGAGAGATGGATCAGTGTTTAAGAGCATTGCCTGCTCTTCCAAAGGTCCTGAGTTCAATTCCCAGAAACCACATGGTGACTCACAACCATCTGTAATGAGGTCTGGTGCCCTCTTCTGGCCTGCAGGCATACATGCACACAAAGACAGACTTTTGTATACATAATAAATAAATAAATATATAAATAATTTTTAAAAACTGTTTGTAGTGGTTTGAATAAGAATGGCCCCCATACGATCTCATGTATGAATGCTTGTTTCCTTGTTGCTGAAACACTGTGGGAACTATTAAGAGAAATGGCTTTGTTGGAGGGATGAATTGAGGGTGGGTGTTGAAGTCTTAAAGGCCCACATTATTACCAGTTATCTCTCTCAGTCTTGTGCTCGTGAATCAAGATGCTACTGCTCCACAATCATGCCTGCTACACTGTAACATCCATCGCATATTGCAATCCTCAGAAACCATGAGCCTCAAGTTAAACTCTTTTATAAGACACTTGGCCATAGTGTCTTTTCACAGCAATAGGAAAGTCTCTAACACAACACAGAAAGGATCTGAGGTCCAGCCATTAAAGTGTACTGAACAGGCTCTAAAACCTGGGATACTAGCCAGAATCTATGCCAATAAAGACTTCAGGGATCTACACCCCAAAATTCTGAGAATAAAACACAAATAATCCTGAAAGTAGAGTGTCACTTCTCCCCCACAATTGTGCATGCATTTGGAAGTTGTATCTACAGAACTTTTTCAAGAAAAATGTCATTATAAGGCATAGAATTTGTGGCAATTGTTTATGCAGCGCCAGAAACCTCACACACCTGAAGATCATCTTGTTCTTGAAGCAGGGGATTTGAATAAAATTGGACAGGGGCTCCTCTGGTCCCCTGTGGAAAGGCATGTATTTTACCCTTCCCACGGCTTATGTACTCTTGCACAGATGCCAAGGAGAATAAATTATGATTTCTGATAGGATGGTAAGACAACTTACCAAGTAGGGATATTGAATAACCCTGATACAATTTCCATTTTTCAAAATAAGTAAGCCTTATTCTTCTACAATTAACTAGATAGTTGAACAGTGAGAGATCAAAACAGGATTTAAGTTCATTAGAGCAGTATATCAACTAATTAAACATTTCATTAATGACAAAAGAAAGATAGTAATAAATGTGAAATAATGAAACCATAACTTCCAAACTAGCCAAACAAAAAACACCATTTAGAAGGCTTCCCATTGTCTAAATGGGAGTATATACAGAAAAGAATCTCTATAAAAATATGTCCATCAAAAATACAATGAATAAGAAAGTGGGCCAAACGGCACAAATAAATGGGTAATTGAAATGTGAATTTTAACAAGGAAATGAGGAAAACAGAAAAATAAAAAAGTAAAATAAATTTGAATAAAAAGTAATATTTTATAACTCTACCTGGAAAAGGAGGTTGTCACTTGGCATTATAAAACATAATAAGATATATTATAAAACTGATGTCTTAGGAATTACTGCAGAGAACTTGATAAATCTGGAATGTTGAGAGAGACAAGCCAACAGAACTGATACACTTGAGGAAATGAATATATTAAAGAAGAAAATACTTCTAAAACAAAGTTAATAAATCGTGATCTTTAGACTAAGAGGTTCTATTTTATCTCAAAATGTTAGACACCACATGATCAAAGTAGAAGTCTAATACATAAAAATCATATGAAAAATGACATGAACAATCTCTCAATAATGTAAAATCTGAGTCAAGTGGGAACAATTTTCTGGAAGTGTCATAATTCAGTATAGTACTACTAAAAAAATTGTAAAAGAATTTCTTTCCCAAGTTCAAGGAATGATGAAAAAGGATTTGTATAATAAGTTTAAAAGCAATTTAATCTAGTAGATGCAATGTACGTATGGTAACTTACACAAGCTGAAATCAGTACAGTATGGGAAATAACACAATATTGCATTTCCTCTGAAATATTAGCCTATTAAAAACAGTTAACCTGGTAAAAACACAAGAAATTTACAAGCTATAGCAATGTTCTGAAGCAATCAATATTGATGGAAAAAAAGGTGTTCAGTAATAATTAGATGTAACTTTACAAAACATAGCATAGTAGTGCCTGCTGCAGGAAGCATTGCACTTGCAAGTAGGAGATGCCATCTCAGGTCATTGGAAGAATGGCATTTCCAAGGGAGAGGGAAGGCTGTGTGAACCAAACCCATAGATCTCCTCGCAAAACACGCTCAAGAGATCATTAGGAGATATTTCAAAAGGAAGTATGAGATTTCTGTGTATTCATATTTTCAAAGGAACTGAAATAGTTACCATGCTATGTACAAACATTCAATTTTTGTACACAAGGCAGCTCACAACCATTTGTAATTCCAATTTATGCTGATTCATATCCATTTCTGGCCTCCATGGGCACTATACATTACTGAAGAACTAACATAAAAGTGTGTATATTATTACACACAGATACACACACACACACACACACACACACATACTTTTGTAAAGATGAAAGAGCCATTCAATTTCAAGCCTGATTTCAGAATCTCAAGGGGTTCTGATGATTTGACATCTTATTCTCTAAATCAGGTCTGAATTATAATTTTCCCTAAATAAAATTTTTGTTCATTATCTTTTTTATTAGAAATTTTGCTGAATTCAAGAATAAAATTATTTCGATAATGCTACAATTAAATTCTATGACAATGTTTGGACATAAATGACTAAGGTGTCCACAAGATTTCCTTTTAAAATAATGGCTCTTTCATCTTTAGAAAAGTATATGTGTGTGTGTCTGTGTGTATAATAATATACACACTTGTATGTTAGTTCTTCAGTAATGTATAGTGCCCGTGGAGGCCAGAAATGGATATGAATCAGCATAAATTGGAATTACAAATGGTTGTGAGCTGCCTTGTGGGTCCTGCAAGAACGGCAAGTGCCCTCGACCCCACTGTGACATTTCTCTAGCACTGTTTCTTTAAAAATAAATCATTTAATATTGTTTTTGCAATAACATGTCATTCTGAAGTACTTATAGATTCTTGCATTGGCACAATCTATCAAAACATAGGAAATATTTTTATGATTAAACTGGTTAAACGTTTAGAATTTTTTGTGAAGTTATATATGGTGTTTGCTGTTGATGATTTCCAGAAGTTTCACCTAATCCACTCAGCTTTTCCTCTCTACAGCTGAGGCAATCAGCAGCTAGCATATGGTATATAAGACACAAAACGGAAGAGAGCTCAACTTCACAGGCAAGGCAGCTGGTAGATATGACAGTCTTTTCCAAATTACTCATCATGTTTTGAATTACTGCGAAGAAAAAAATAATGTGTTGCCCATCTCCAAAATAGATGTTCATTTTTATTTTTATGCTGCAGAAAAGACTTTCAATAGGAAAATAAACCAGATGGTTATAGAAAAAGGGGAAGGTTCCCTACTGAGACCATTTTCTTATTGTCAGGTCTCCTGGCAGAAGACATTTCCAAGTAAACAAATTAATACTTCACTAGCCATAGCTAGATTTGCCCTCAGATGAATTTTTGCTTTGTCCTATGAGTGATGCCTTTGGAACAATGTCAAGAGTAAAACAGGAAGACATGGTGAATTCATTATTAAAGTGGCATTGATCTAGACTTACTGCTAACAGACAGATAAGCGGGCTCTGTCTGAGATATTGGTGACGTTACAAATGGGTGACTGCAGTACAGAAAATACTTTCCTAAAATTATTATCAATTGATGGTTTTCAAAAATACGTTCTACAGCAGAAACCTAATCAACTTTATATAGAATCTTAAAATACAGTTAATTGTGTGTGTAATTTCAACTGCGACCTGAATGGTACAGTAAACTTGGATCTTTTAAATGCAATTGAATCTTCTATGTTATCTGTTTGGACAAATTATCACTATGAAGTTTTCAATAGTTTCCAAATTTGGCTTTCTACATCTGTGTAGAAAGAAGTTTCAACACTGTTTTCTGAATCCTTCAGTGCTCAGGAATCTCAATTTGATTTATATTTTTCTTTTAAAATCCTTTCATAGGAGGAATCCAGAAACATCTTTGTAGACTACTTGCTTGTTTGAAAATATATTTCACTATTAAAATAGAATTATAAAGTAATTTTCTCATTTCCTTATGATTTACTTTTAGAATACTCTTTATGTTATTTATAAGATCTTCAAAGTTGAAAAATATTTGTGTTTGACTCCACTAAAAATGAATAAAATGAGTTTTTATAATGTGTTTAATTCATTATTTCAATTGGTGTGCTCTTTTCTGACTTATTATAAAAGTTTCAATATCTACATTTAATGTATTGAAAGTCAGTTTAGGAGCTAATGCACAGCAGTCTGCTCTCTTCGTTGTCAGTCGTTTCTTTATTAATCCAATGAAAACGCATCTAACTTTCAGTTTCCCAAGTTCGCAGCAGTTGTCACGATTGAAATACAGTTCTTCATACTTCTCAGCACTGTCATAAGTCATTCAAGACAGATTTATGAAATGACAGACTTTCTAAGGTAAAATATAATGTGTCAAAAAGCTTTTCTTTATTTCCAGCCCGATGGGGTTTAAGAAAATATTTTAAACAAGAATAGATTTGGATGTAACTTTTGAAACTCATTGTAAGTGACAGCTACATCTCAGGGCACAGAACACATCAAGTTGTTTTAACCATTTCTCTAACACATTTTGAAAATGTATTAGACAGTATTACATTGTCATGTAATCTAAGAACTTATGAAATGGGTTAAAAGGGCATAGTGTATCCGCATATTATTTCTAGCTGCCAAAATCTGTAAGTTGAATCTGTTTATTTTCTGTTCACTTGAAATGTGCTTGCTATAATCACAAAATCTGAAGAGTTCTTTCTGCAATTTTTTCCTTGACATGTGCTCTCATCTGATCATATATTTTAACACTGACAATGAAAACCATAGGTTTACTCTCTTAAAATAAATTAAAATTTCTAAATTTGGGAGGTTCTTGTTGGCCAGTCATTAGGACTTCCAAAAGGTTAGAATTTCATTTTTCCAAGTACTATGCCTCACCATTTATAACATTTAATTTGGTTCTATATATTTTATGTATATATCTTTATTAGTACATTTTATTATATGATAAGTTTCAATAATGAATTTTTTATACATAAATAGGTCTCTTTACCCAGTTCAGCAGTGCTGAGAGAGGAGAGCTAATGAAATGGTCACCTACCAGATGCTGTGGAGTATGTATCTTTTTGTACATGGTGAGTATTTGTTGTTGTCATTGGTTTAATAAAGGACTAACTGGCAAATAGGTAGACAGGTAGAGTTTAGGCAAGATTTGTGGACAAAAAGAGAATGTGGGAAAGAAAAGGTGGAGTCACTGGGAGACTAGGAGAGAAACAATTTGAACATGTCATGCTGAAAAAGCATAAATAAAAAATATGGGTTAATTTAAGCTAGTTAGTAATAAGCCTAATCTACCTGAGAAACATGTACAATTAATATTAAGTCTCTATATGTTTGTTTATTTTGGGAGCAGGTTGGTAGAAAAGAGTTGATGTGATCTAGAGTGATCATGTAATGGACTATCAGATCTGGAATGGTGTTAGAGCACCATGATCTAGAATGATCTGGTAATGGACTATCAGCTCTGGAATGGTTTTAGAGCCCCGTGATCTAGAGTGATCTGGTAATGGACTATCAGCTGTGGAATGGTGTTAGAACACCATGATCTAGAGTGATCATGTAATGGATTATCAGCTCTGGAATGGTATTAAAGCACCGTGATATAGAGTGATCTGGTAACAGACTATCAGCTCTGGAATGGTGTTAAAGTACCATGATCTAGGGTGATCCGGTAAGGGACTATCAGCTCTGGAATGGTGTTAGAGCAGAGCATTGGTTCTAAAATAACCATGTAAAATAGTACCAGCTGGAGAATGGTGGGCTTTATTATAGAAAAGTAGCTCTCTTTTCTTAGTCTATGCCATTTTCTTCTTTCTCATTCTCTTCATATTTTTAAATAGCCCTTAATAGTCAAATAGTCAATATTAATATGAACTATTGTAAATTCAAATAATGCACATTAAAATTATAGGATTATTGTTCTGAATTTTCAAGCATCAATTCTGAAAAGTATGATTGGTTAAATTATTATGCCTTTAGAAAAAATGCAAGTTATATTTAAATTAATTAAGTCTTAAGTATATTTAAAAATGTTGCTATGCTAAGCAATGGGTGTATCAGAAACTAGGCCTAGAAGTACGAAAATAGAGGTTTGTGGAAATGTTGTATGTATGGCCCAATGATCCACTTAAGCTCAGGTCATTCATGCAGATGTTCTGCACTTATCTGACATAAGGAATAAGAATATTAAGACATGAATGAAAACGAGTGCTAGTAAAATGCATATGAGAACTTCTAATTTAGAAAACAAAGTTTTGTTGACTATATTTGTTATTAACATAAGAACCAACTGTAGGATAAGAGTCTGTGTGTGTTCCAGCCAATGAGAGAAAATATTGTAAGCTTGGATCAATTTACACCAAATGGCAACAACATCAGGTGAGCATATTAAGAAGGGTTTTTAAGCTAGATGGACAATTCATGAAACCCGAAAAAGTTATTAAAATACTTTCTGGGTATTTAAAAAAAACAAATATGCTGGAACCATTCATTTATCCAAGCATTTATGCATTCATATATTCATCTCACAAATTTTCTTGTATCTAAATATACTCATGGGTATGTTATTCTAAGCTTGAGGTTACTAATTTAATGAATTTATAAATATTTCATCATGAAAACAGTCACAAATAAGTAGCACTTAAATTTCTACAAGCACATGCTATTCATTTTTGCAAAGCCAAAGCAATGATGAGCTATTTAGCCACAAACACTGTTTTCATGCCAAAGAACACATATCTCCCAACTCTCCCACACTAAGGTTAAGAATCCACTTAAACAAACTTATAGCAGATTTCTATTATATTTTGCCTATGTAAAAATGCAGATGAGCAGGCACAGAGAGAAATAACCATAAAAAAGAGGAGTCTGACTGGCTTAAAATGAAGCAGATGAATAAGAAATAAACATCTCAATTTAATGCATAGACTTCTCTCTTGAGTAATATCAAACATAGCCTATTATATTATACAAACAATAAAAAAATGAAGTATTATATCATCCTTCTTAGGAAAAGTTAGGGGTTTACATCATTAACAATATGCTATTTTATTTGAAAACTGACACCCACTCCTTGCTGTGTCGAGAAAGTAATTACTAAAATGGTTTACCAAAGCAATTGATAAGCCATGAGCAACTGTTATAGCAGAGAGTCCCCCGAGAAGCATTTTAACATGGGTGAATAAATATATTTAATTCTGTCAAATGCTACTACACATGAATTATGAAGCACTGTGCAAAGCCATGCCAAATGGATAGAAGGATGGCTACTTACCAACAGGGCGTACTGTAGACATTACAATGGTGTGGTGAGAACATAAAAAAGAAATTTAAAAAAAAAAGAAAGAAAAGAAAATTATCAGAATGCATGATGTGTAATGTTACATTTAAGTATGGACAATAGAGTGATTTCTATTCTTATAATTCAATTATGAACAGGGTGCCTAAGTCTTATACAACTGAAAGATATAAACATAATCCCATGGTAAAGGTTATTTTTAGTCTTAGGACTAAGGCTGATACTTGAAGGAATAGTTTAGGTTTAGTGTTATTGTCAGCACTTACTTCAGTTCTTATTTCAAAGATATCAAGTTAAAGAGCTTTATGCTACTTCAAAGTTAAGAACAGACTGATAAACTATTCAAGCCGATAGGAAGCAATCATCATGGCTGAGAAATAAGGCCTCACTACCTGAACCAAATAGCAATTGGATTTTAAGCATGTCTTGTCAGAACCTTTTCAAGGAATATAGACAAGCTTCTGATGCAACTTTTCAGTAGGCAATAATTTATATCCACTGTGCTTTCCATGCATGGAAATTTTCAATTTGTTACATGCAACAAATAGGTTGAGACAAGCCTGCAGATCTCAACTTGACCACGCCCTAACCATCGCTGAACTTATTCCTTTTTCCGGCATAGATCATGAAGCTGTGACTGACATGTTGATTCTTTCTCTCAATGAGCATAGCTTCAAACTGATGCTTCAGCAAATATATTTTTTATGATATCATGAGTTTCAGTTACTAAAATATATAAGCAGTAGGTGGACATTCTCTTAATGACTGAAATTTTAAGACACATACATAAGTTTAATGTTTTCTTTATAAATAATTTCAAATCAGCATGGAAGTACAACCATATAAAAGCAACAATTAAGTATTAGAAAACATGGATTTCCTTTATCCAAAAGAAAAAAATCTATTCATAAGAACTAACTATATAAAACTGCAAAATTAGAATATATAATTTTTCCCTTCCAATATGTCATTCAACCATACCACAGCATATATAACCCTAGTGAATAATAATAAGTTTGTAGAAGAAGGTATGAATAGATCTTGCTGATGTTGATTCTTTGGGCTTGATAAGGTAAATCATTCAGAACATGCTTTATACTTTGCATTTAATCAACTGTTCATCATAATTCTGTATTTTCATCTAAGATCTAAAAATACTAGCATAGTTAGATATATCTGAAAGATATCTGTCTTTTATAATGGTAGTATTTATAATTATGATAATAAAACTATAGTAACAGTAAAAAAGTTCCTGTGTCACTGGCATAAATATTTTTATTGTAAGTTTATTACAAAAAGGGGGGCATTGAGAAGTTGCTGAACAACCCATTTTACCCTTAAGTAAAGGGATTGATAGAAAGGTCCAAGACGAATAACCAAGTAAAGATATAATATTGGCATCATAAATTTTTCCTTACTCTCACTAACAATTTTTCTTTGTTGTGTGACTTTCAAATAGGAAAAAGAAATCAATCTTGAAATTTGTGCTAATTTAGCTACAATATAAGATTGGTTTTCAAATATATTTCCTAAGAAATATTATGTCTTCTAAGGTTGTGACATGTAAAAGAAGAAAGTATAGTGAGGGTTCATGCTAAAAATAAATAATTTATTTTGTCTTCACTTTATAATAATTTCAAAAAGATTTTTCCTTTATTGCACTGGAAGACAGTAAGTTCATTGAGATCTTTTTTACACCAAGTAAATGAAGAAACTGGGAAATGAGGACAGCTGTTTGCATAAACGAAACTGCTGTTTTGATGTCTCTTTCAAGAACCATTTTGCAAATTACTTAATAAATTTTTTGATTTGATTATTATGGATGCAAGTTCTTTTACTAATTATTTTCTTTTTTCATTTTGTTTGTCAAGGAAGATAATGAATCTATACATGATGGCAGGCTTCCTTTGATCACCTTTTTGTTACCATATTTTTGAAATTAAAAAGCAAACACACAATAAATACACTAAAGAGACTTTGGTTTCAAGTGTTGATTATAAAACTCCTTAAAGTATCCCCAATTCACTAACACTCATATAATGATACAATTTCTATATAAATATCACAATAAAACTGCATATTTTCCATAGCAACATTCCATCATGAAAATTATCAGGTGGATGTCTTCAAAATCAGCAAATTAAAACTCAAATGTGTTCCAGAATTAAATGGATTAAAATGGACATGGCCTCTTGGGTCAGTTGACCTCATTGTAATAAAACAACCAAGAAAAAGGCTGAACATATCATTTATGTCCATAATGAAATAGACATAGAAAATAAAAGTCATAATTTTACCCCCATTAACCTTGAAGTGTGAGCTATCCCAACAGCATGTCTTAATAGTAAAACATGTTTTTCAATTATAATTTACTGCACATTACATTGTTCTTCAAAGATTTATTAATATTATTTAACCCTTATTTTGAAGTTGCTGCCTTAGATGAATGACAAATTCATACCATGGGGACACAAACACTTAAATTCATCTACAAGCTACAAATCAGAGAAGAAACCACTTAAAGGCTTGGTGATCTTTTAAAAATACGTAAATCATATTTAAAAAGACAATGCTTTGTACCAGTTTTGTATGTTTGCTTCTAATAAAATAATAAACCTGAAACTTTCAACAAATTGTGAAAACAATTAGCTGAGAAAATTCTAAAAGCAAATAGAACACCCCGAGTCTCCTTGTTTGGAGCATGCATGTGTAAACTGAAATCTGTGTCCTCTACAAACTGACGGTCCTCTCAACTCTCTCAGCCTTTGTTTAATCAGCAAATAGGCTGGAATATTTGGGGGGTTGGTTATATATTTTTGCCTCATTCATTTCAATCTCCCAACATACTTTAACTGAATTATCTTCACAGTAGTTTACCTAAATAAGAATAATTCCTCTGCATATATGCTACATTGTTGTCTTGGTGTTTCAGGAAACAAAAATGTCCTCTATCTTGTGACAGTATTCTGTACCTGGGAACACATAACTTAAGCTATTGTGATAGCCGTATTCCACCAGGAATATAGATAATTCAGTATAGAGAAACTTAGATTTAGTAGTGCTTTCTGTTACTATAAACAATTCTATTGTGTCTAGAAATGAACATGATTCTTTAACTGAAGAGTTCATGACACTCAGTGAGTTCATGTTATAGAAGTGTCCTGACTACCTCCCTTAGCTAAGGTCACTGAACTTACAAATTGCTCTCTAAATCAGTTTATCCGGAGCCTGGAATTTTGTTACCACCTTTGAAACACAGCTAGTCATTTACTTCCCTTAAATTGGTGTGTTGAATGCTGAGACAAACAAACAAAATTCCATCATTTAAAACAGAGTTCTACCAGTATAAAGGGGTAAGCTGGCAGAAAGCAAACAGTTCGAAACCGACAGCATTTAAGAGCAGTAAGTCTTTATGCCAGTACCAAGCTGCTTTCATTACTGTAGCTCTGTAATAGAGTTTGAA
>LOEQ01001810.1:451236-469654 GCA_001685075.1 Bramus lutescens
AAGGAAGGAAGGAAGGAAGGAAGGAAGGAAGGAAGGAAGGAAGGGGAAAGAAAAGTAATGATCCATTTAAGCAATCATTTCATTTTAATTAACAATTTAGAAGGCAAAAACGCCTAAGTATTTATTATAATACTGAGTATAATATATTCCTCTTCTCTGACACAGTTTTGCTATGTAGACCCCAAGGCATACTTTGCATTTGTGATCCCTCTGTGGTTACTTCTTGTGTGTTAAGGATAACAAGCAACACCCCCTACTATTTTGAGCAGGCATGAACTTACTAATTAGACAAAATATTAGGCACGTGTTTCAATTTTCTTTGAAGCTTTAAGTCTCTTACCTCGGACAGTGAGGGTGGCAGAGGCTTCCACTTTTCCCACCCGATTCTCAGCGATACACATATAGGTACCTTCATCTGTACTCATGGCCTTCTTAATTCTCAGGGTATAGTCATCTTTGATATCGTACCTGTGTAGAATAGGAAACAGCATCATTAAATAGCATCAGTCATATAGATCGCAATCTTCATACAGGTAGTAATCTTCATTTATCTCTTTTTATGCTGCAGTTTACATCTAGCAACAAAATTAAGCTCATTTACACTAAAATTACTAAAACTGAGATCATTCATTTTATAACCAATCACTAGTTACTTGTCAGTTACCCATTCATTTTACATGTATACAACATTTTATACTTTGAAGCTATCAAAGACAGGCTTTCCAATTTATCCTGTCCTTGATAACTTTCCACTAAAAATGAAAATACTTCATATTTTTGCTTTGGGTCACTTGTGATTTATTATTTTGTAAGTTAATCACTCTATAATATTTAGAGAATATGAATACTTGAAACTTAAACTATATCAAAGGAGGAAATATTTGTCTCCATATTGAGAAGTTGACAAAATAAACATTGATCAAAAGAATAAATAAGGGAAGTGGTTTTTCTCTTTGTGTTTTTTTATCCAACTACCTATATGAACACTAAAACTGGACTTGATTTCATTTTTGGAAATGTATAGCCCACACTTATTCATAATGGTTCATTTCTTAAATTTAGAAAATAACAGATTATTTCAAAATAAGTTTACAACATAAAACATTAACATGATTTGCTGGAGCATGGTGGGGGTGCCTTGCCATGGGATGATATTGCCGTAAGATTCCAAGTTCACAGACAAACAAGACAAGAATACGATCAGATTTCCAAAGACCTTGCCTCTCAATTTTCACTGTTTTTCAAACATTTTTTTCCTGGTAGCTTGTGATAACTTATTCTGCTTTTTTTTTCAATAATTCACAGTTATAACAATGTTTCCAAAGATTTGTTTTAGTTGATTGTGCATGTTGGATACTTTTTAGGACATGCTGTTGTTTTAAGATTTGATATACAAGTCTAGCCTGGATCTCTCTCTCTTTCCCTTGGTTTCTGTTTGTTTGTTCATTTCTCTGATTGATTTTTTTTTGAGGCAGGCTGTCATATAGCTCAGACTCTCAGACTCATTAAGTCACTGAGGGTACCTGGAATCCCAGTCATTCTACTTGAGCATTTTAAGTGCTAAATGATCTTCATACCCTTTTCAACTGGTTTCAAACAGTATTGTGGGACAATGGTCTTGCAACCTGTAAAGATTTGTCACTTGCACTGGTGTAATAAAATGCTGATTGGCCAGTAGTGAGGCATGAAGTATAGGCAGAATGACCAGAGCAGGAGAATTCTTGGAAGAGAAAAGACTCAGTCTGCAGTCATCACCCAGAGGCAGAAGAAGAAAGATGAGAATGCCTAACTAATAAAGGTACCAAGCCACATGGTACAAAAATTCTGGGTTAATGTAAGATGTAAGAGTTGTTAATAAGAAAGACTGAGCTAATAGGCCAAGCAGTTTACAATTAAACGTAGCTCTCTGTGTGTTTCTTTGGGACTGAATGGCTGTGGGACAGAAACTCCACTCAAAAAATATCATTATAATTAATTGTGTTCTATTTCTAACAAACAAACAAACAAAAACCCACCTAGTCTCTACTATTGACAATTTTACATTATGTACACTGACATGGCAAAAAGCAATGTATTTCAACCAACTATATCAGAGGCTTGGACCACCCCAGCTCCTTTGTCTTTTGACTTCTCTGATAACATATTAACCTTGAACTCCTTCCTGTTTACCATGGTCTAAGACTTTAAGAAAGGCTTATTCACTATCTGTGTTTGAAACCTTCTGTAACTTCACCAAAAAGAAATACAGCTCCTTCCCCCTTGAAAAGCAGACATATGTTAATGATTCCGTATAACTTAGAACTACATAGAGTTTTAGAGTTTTCATTGTTGCTTTTATCCAAGAAGGGACCATCTTATCTGTTTCATCAAATGTCCTCATCATACTGTTAATCACAAAACTTTTAAAATTTATACAAGCCCCTTAAAGCACAGACTTGGGAACCTATTGGTCAAATAACAGGGTCACTCTATGTTTCTAATGGTGAACAAAGTATTTCAGTTTTGGGGTATAAATTATTCCACTAAAAAATTGTTCCAGGAACAATGTCTGTTTCAACAGAAAGAGTACCAACTATGATTACAAAATATGTAAGAACAGTATAGCCTTAGGAAAATATAATTTATGGTAGCTATATATTATACATACAAAGAACTCAAGAGATGTACAATTAATGCTTTGTTTTCTGCTATTATGAATGCTATATAAATGTGAATGGCTTCAAGATTACAATGCTTCTCTATAAGGATGGCTTATGTTTACAGTTTAAGATAAACTCTAAGCTAAGAAAGCACAAAACAGATATAGAGGAAAAGCTGCTGAGTAAATGTAGTATACAGCAATCTAAAAATTAATGTATAAATATAGATAACTACAATTTCAGAAGTATCCTCCTGCTATATCATTGATCAGAGTCATACATCTGAGATAATTTCATATTCAGGAAAAAATTATTTATGTTTCCTCTTAAGCATTTCCTTGATGCAGGCAACAATATAAAAGATTTATTTTAACTCAGAATTTCAGGTTACAGTTCAGTACCATCACAGCAAGGCAGTAACAAAGGCAGCAGGTGAGAGAACTGGTCATGTTACACCAGAATCGGAAGGGAGCAGTGGGTGTGTGCATGGTAATGGACAGTTTGTCACTTCTTTGCATTCACCTGGAGTATGTTTATTGGGTGGTGCTTCCCACGTCAGCTAACGCAAAATCAAACTTCTACTATCATGCCCACAGGCCAACCTGATGAAGACAATCCTTCATTGAGAATCTCTTCCCACAGGGTTCTGGGCTGTGTGAAGCTGACAATACAACCTAACTTAATACCTACTTCCATTCAAGTTCTTTGTGGTGTTTCCACATGTGACAGAAAGATGATTAACAACTTGTAGAAAATACCTATCCCAGACGTGACTTTAAATAAAAGGCTGATTTTTGCTGTTGTCTAGGTGTAAAAAGGATTGTGAGCTACTATCAGAAAATTTCTTTCTAAGAATAGAGAGAGCCTACCTTTCTGTTTGATATGTTTGCTGCTCCTTACACTTGAATATCAGGTAATGTATTGTGTTGATTATTCATCCAGGGTTTCCTCAAAACTAACAGTAGCCATACTTTTAATAAGCATAACTATAGGAACTTTATGATTATATATTAATCTACACATAAGTTGTTACATTTCTTTTCTCAATCAAAGATACTTCAATTTGTTTTTAACTGCCTTTGCTTAGTCTAGGATACACTATAAATGAGTTGAGCTTTCTTTGATATAAAACCACTTATCGGCATAGTGAAATTTTACATGTGCATGGCATACAGTAGTAGCACTGACTATCTTCATTTAAAAGAGAAGATGAAACAGATGAGGAATATTTCTGATGAGGCAGTTTTATTAGAAAAAAAGATGATTTTCCTTGTGAAATCCGCCTGACTTGGATATACACGAAGGATGCCATTGTTGCCAGGTTTGATTAATGACAGTTGTGCTTTCCTAGGCTGTCAGTTGCTACCAGAGATGTACCTTGTTTCTTTTGATATGAACCACTGCTGAAAAATACAACCCAATCAGATTTGGCCCCTGGTCAACATGTGCTAGCATCACTGTACCGTGAATCCAGATTGATTGGTGACCAGCTGTGACGATGTAGACACAGACGCTCTGTGTTACTGCATTATTTTTACCCCACGGGGGGGGGGATAAAAAAAAAGAAAAAAGGAATTTAATTGTATCAAAACCATTACCATCAGTTCAGTTAAACAATAAACAAAACAAAGTGGATTTACTTTAATATTTAAAACAGTTTTATAGAAGGTACTGTCCATGTGTTTTGATATTTAGGGCTAATTCTAAAAATGTCTCAAAAGACAAATATTACTACTGATTATTTTAGGAAACAAAATGCTACATTCTAAAAATAATTTCCCACTTTGTATAAGCAAATTTATTGTATTCCTTTATGTAGTCCTGCCATAATATACAGCAAATCTGTGATCCCACATAGTAGGAAGAAAAGTTCTATGAATCAAAATTAAATTAAAATATCAGGCAGTACTTGAAAATTTTGCAGTATTAACAAATTTTCTCAATTATCTTTGTGCAGTTTTCAATTCACATTGGATTGGTGTAATGAAAAGTTATCCCAGTTTTCCAGCTCTCTGTGTGCATTAGAACAGGGGGTCCATGCCTTCAATGGTGACTATAGAATTGGAGAGATCCATCAAAAGGAAAATAAATGAAATTTTTCAAATAATCTGGGATTTTCCCATGTTGAAAGCCTGTGTCTCTCCTCACCTTGTTTGGATTATGTAAGGATTCCATAAAACTTCCTAAATAATTCTCAGGTCAAAATCATCTGTATCCATGGAAGCAAACATATTTCTTCAACTTCTTTTACTTCTTCAAAAATCATTTACAACTTAATCTAAGAATTCTGGTTAAACTTCCAGAGCAAATGTATTGTATTAACAATCAAAATGTTAGTACACATCTGGTTTACTAAAAGTTAAGATAGCCAGTCATGAAGCTATGCATTATTTGAACTAGTCATTACTATAAACTATGAATTATTAAAAACCATATATTATTCAATGCATATAAAAGTAAATATCCTTATTATTTTAACATCTGTTTATTTTCCACTATGTGTAAGTTTCTGTGTATACCAGTGGGTATGTATATGTGAGTTATTGTGTCCAAGGAGACCAGAGGCATCTGGTCTTCATAGAATTGGAGTTATAGGCTGTTGTAAGCAACCAAGGTAGATGTTGGGAACCAAACTTTGATTTCTTGCAAGACTAGTATGTGCCTCTCCCCTGCCCTTGTATTTTTCTTTCTTTTAAAATTAATAAAATTTTAAAGATAATTTTCAAGTTATATTATATTTCCATGAATCCTAAAAGCTAAAAATAGCCTTATGTATTTTGGAGTGCTTTAAAAAAAGAAAAGTCTGTAATAATAACTCTTTTCCCTTTCAATGAAATCTCACTAAGGACCTTTATTATTAACAGCTATCCAATGGCCTAATGGTCTATTGCCTTGTTTTCAACACAAGTATATCTTTATTATACAAACCTCTTATTAATCTTATGAGATTATTAACTGATTTGTAATACTAACTCAAAAACATTTCTTTGTACAGTGTATAGGACATAGACATAGAAAATAACCATTTAAAAATTAGGGGCAGGGCTGGAGATATAGACAGGGAGAACATTTGTCTAGTATGTCCAAGGACTAGGGTTTGATCACCCACAGTACTGCCCTTTTATTATCCTTAGAAACAAACTTTCAATGAGATTATTTATCAATTGCCCTCAAATTTTAGTAAAAGCATTTATCTTCACCACTCTTTCCTGGAAAATTTTACACCCTTTTTAATCTTGAAAGAAAAACAGATTGTGTAATTTTCCTAAATTATTATTGCTATTAATAGTTTTTTAGAGAGATTCTTTCATGATAAGACTTGAGTCCATTAAAACCATGCATATAAATACATCTAGAAAGCTAAATCATGTACATTTGCTAATTCTGTAATACCCATGGTGTATGTTAAAGGCAATTTCTTAGATCATATGACTAATACAAAGCTTCTGTTTGATAGCCAAAGATTGAACCACCTTCAATAAGGCAAATGAATTCACAGTTATTGGATGCGCAATTATTATGCATGCTTTGTTTAAAATTTTGGTGAGTGAATCTTGCTATTCCTTTAATAACATCACAATCAATTCTAGATAAGTAGCCTAAGAAAATATGAAGAATGGCTACCTGTACTAAAAATGATGATTGCCCTTGAATTAACTGTGAAAGATAATTCAAACTCCAGACTTTCCTAAACACACAGGGAAATTGAAAAATACAAGGTTACTATGATTGAACTTTCTATTTTATTCTGAAATCTTCAGTAGGGTGTCTAATCTGAAGACCACATGCCATGTGTTCCTCAGAGTAGCTTTCAATGTCGTTCAACCCAAACCTCCAAACCTTGAATATTATGAGATTTCCTTTTCTTAAAACACTTTGTAATTCTCAAATGCACACTTGGCCAAATATAGCTTTCTGTCATCATGTCCCAAGTTTGGCTATGAACACACAGAAATGCCTATGAACCACAAAACGAAACATCTTACTTATCTAAAGAACCAAATTGTATTTTGACTACATTTCAATCTTGGAAATTGTTCTCAACACTACTCTTGTTACTTCCAGATTCTAGTCTTGGGTGATTTCTTCTTATCATTGTTAACCATGGATAGAAGATCCCTATTAAAAAGCATCCTCTTATTCATGGCTAACCTTTTTACCATTTCATTTATGATCATCCTTTGTCTGAAAAAATATTATCCTTAATCAGAAAGATGTAGAAAGAAGGAGATATATAGACAGACAGACAGATAGGTAGATGATAGATAGACAGATGATAGATAGACAGACAGACAGATAGATAGACAGATAGACAGACAGGCAGGCAGACAGATAGACAGACAGACAGAAAAGAAAGGGAGAGAGAGACAAGTCAAATTCCCTTTACAGCATGTGGTATTGCAACTCTTTTTATTAGTTGTTTTTGTTTTCTTATTGTTCCCTATTTCTAAATTTAACTTTACTAATGGTGTATTTGCATGCACAAACTCTGGGCATGAAAATTTCTTGTTACCTATGCTTTCAGATGCACAGATAAGGGGGCTCAAATACTGTTTTCCCTTCTGCACAGCCAGGAGAAGCAAGACATTTTCAACCAAAGCTGTATGAAAATAAATAAGACACAATGTTGAAAACATCCATATTGAGAAACTGCAGCAGACTGACAAAGTGCAGATTTTGGTTCACAGTATAACAAGGTCAAGTAGAGCAGGCATTGCACAACTGTCAAGGATTCTTGGTTTTACCACTTAGATGCAATCTCTCTTTCTCTGAATTCTGCAGTCAACAATATCCCAGCTGGAACTTTTCAAAAAGGCCAAACCATGTGGCCAACCTAAACAAGTACTCCCTAAACATTTGTTTTCCTTGATGAGAATTGAACTCAGAGCTTATGCATGCTAGGGAAGTATCTACCACTGAATTTATCCAAAGTCCTTGTGCTGGACATCCTAATCTGTGTAGTCTGTGGCTTTATTCCAGGTCCCTGCCTCTCAATGTTCTGATTTAATGGCAGACCTTGCATGGTCTTCCAGGCATCAATTTTCAGTGTAAGTTTGTGGTTAACTACTAAGAAGTTCACAGCCTGCAGTTCTCAGCAATAACTCTGGTCCATCTTCTCTTGACATCTTGCTCTTATTTTTGACCTCTTCTGTAACATGCATCGCCACTGTAAAAACTCCTCTGATTTCTTAACAATCTCCAACCCTGTCTATAAAACCCTGCCTCCTACTTCCCCAGATAGTTATTCCCAACACCGTAAAAGAAGTATAGTTCTTTCTTAATGGCTGGCTCTCTGGCATAGGGGTAGCCAAGAAAAGTAAAGGGTGCCCCACCCCAGACATTCCAGACAACCCCAGTATCTAATACATAGCAGTAAAGAAATATTTTTAATGGAATATTGTACTACATCATGAATAAAATAACAAAGTAGAACAAAACAGTTTGATTTTATTGAAACTTATGCCCAGGTTTTTAAATGACTGTGACTTTTCCTCCTCTTTAAGATAATTAAAACAGTAATTAATAGTGTCCATTTCATAGGGTCATTCAAATTTTACTGTAAAAATGACAAATATTTCACGATTAGGAAAGCATGTTGAAATAAAGTTGTAGAAGCTGGTTCAATTATCTTTTCATTTAGAAATAATTATCCAATTGGCTTAAGTTCTCTCAAGATAATTTGATTTTACAATAAAACTAGAACATGAGATATCATATGAGGAATATTGACTGTATCTCAGAATCAGATATTTGGCAAGAAATTAACCTCAACACTCAAACCTTTCAGAAGAGGATCTTAGGTATTAAATCCACAAGAATCCATAGTGCTCATTGGTCTGTTTTGATATGCAGGTCCTATGCTTGCAATCTCTGAGATGGGAGAGGCACGGAGGTACCTCCCTCATCTGCTTTATGAGTGAACACAGCTGAGCTAAGGAGGGCACAGCATTGTCACCTGGGAATGTTTAGTCTGAGCAATGCTCTAGAAAACCAGAAAGGCTCTCTCAGCCTTTTCTTTTGTCTTAGAAATGCTTTCGTAAGATGTGACTGTGGCATAACACGTTCTAAAAGAGGCACTACTGACAACTACTTGCATAAAGTACCTTGTTGCTTGACAAATCTGATTGAAATTGCAGGCTTAGAGATGTATCTAATAAAGGTGACTAGTTTTATCAACTCAGCAATGATTTAATGAGCAATGAGAAGTTCTGACATATATTCTAGAGAATATTCAAAACACATTTATTTCAAAACATTAGCAAATCAAAGTAGCAGGTACCAGACAGCGTTTTCTAGACACGAAAGGAAAGCTGCATCCATGAAATATCAACAGTATGGCTGCCTAAACAAGACCTGTACCATGACAGCATTGACTGATGGGCCAATACAGAAGGTGGAAATTTCTCAAGGTCCGATTCCTAGAAGAAGAACTAAAGTGCTGAGAGAGGGAAAGTTAATTTTCTCTAGGAACAAGAACTCTAACAATTCATTCAGCTCCAACTGGCAAGTCTTAAACACACGTACATATAAGCAACAATGAATGAACTCAGTAAGTTGTATGTGTGTACTTATGCATATATGTATGTATAAATACACATATATAAGTAAACATACATATATAAATAACAGTAGTAATGAAGTCATAAATTTGAAAGTGTATTGGAAGGTACATGGGAAAAGGTGAAGAGAGAAAAGGAGGAATGTAATTGTATAAGGACAGTAGTCATGCCTAATTTTATCAAAACATTAAAAAATCCATTAAGAAAAGCAAAATATGCAAAAATGCATTCATTCCACAGCATTAGTGAACAAAAATGTCTTCATGTGCTAAATAGTGACATGTTTAGATTAAATCCTACCATGATATTATTAATCCATCTCAAATGATGTAAGCTTCATATTTAAGGAAATGAGAAAATACTATTATGTTTTGAATATACTTGAATTATAGCCTATTGTTTCTGCCCTAAATATAAAATAAAAATCAAACTCAACATGGTGGCATATACTGTCACACAGGATTCAAAACTAGAGACAAATTAGGGGTTAAAGGTTACTCTCAGCTTCACAACAAACTACAGGCTAACCTATTCTGTTTTCGAGACTGCCTCAAATACAAAACAAAACAAATATTTAAATATCACTTGGTCAATGCCTAGTTCACAGTTCCCACTTAGATTTCCTTAACTCTAAAACTATTGATATTTTAACTTATTCTTCGCTGTGCATATTCTCTAGAAGGCATTTTCGAAGCATGCTTGGTCTCTAGCTATGAAATGTCAGAAGCAACCAATGGAAGTTTATCCTAAAGCATTTTGCAATACCTCCTGAGGAGTAGCAGAAACAAATATCACACAGTTGAGAAACTGGTGCACGGAAATGCAGAACGAAGTATCACCTCTCAGGCATAGAGCAGGATACCTGTGATTTCAAATGAATACATCTAACTTAGTTGGGCAGATAGAGAAAAAAACTGCAGTAATGAGGACAGCTTTACTTCCTTTGCATAATATAATAGATTGAAGGCCAAAAACAAAACAAAACAAAACAAAAACGTGAATGGCTGTGCATTAAAGCAGGTAATGCACAGTACTCCACTTACAGTGGAAAATGAATAGAAGCTTTTAACCATCAGAGATAACAGGGCCTTTTCAGCTAGGCCACATATTGGACCTGCAACCTTGAACCTATTCTTCAGTCTCTAACCGTCAGGGTTTTCTACTTCAAGGCTGTTCAAATGATCAATTCTAAGCTATACATCTCTCAGTGCAAAGCCAATAGGCCCTCAACAACTTTAGCTTTAATTAGTAGGTTCTTTTATTTTAAAATTATGTATGTTCCAAAAAATATTACTGTGTACAGTGGGCTTTGGATCTGATGCTTCTGCCTTCCAGATATATTAATACCAATTAAATTAGCACCTCTATTATCCATTTGTAAATTATTGATGGTAACATTTACTTGCTGTTTGAGGTAATTCTGAAAGATAAATGAACTACTTCTAGGTAAAGCACTTGTAAATATAGTACTTCTAAAGTTAGTCAATTGCAAGAGGCATATTTTTCACATTCCTAATTCCTCAAAATTTAAAAGTCATCTAACTAAATGTTGCTATACTATGATCAAATGGCCAGATTTTCCCTCCATAATAAATCCACTGCAACTCAAGCCAACTCCACCTTAAATTTTAAAACATAATTTCCACAATAGGCTTAAAAATGGCTGGACTAAAGGTTACAATGGTTAATTATGATTTCCAAATTGACTGAACTTAGAATCACTAAGGAAAGAAATCTTTGGCCGTGTGTGGGAAGAACTTGCTGGATTAATTTAACTGAAGGGAGAAATCCACTCTAAACCTATTCCATGGGTTGATGTCCTGAATAAAAAGTAGGAAGTGATGTGAGAGCCAGCATTCATCTCCTTTCTGCTGCTGTGACTTCCCACCATGATGGGCCAGATCCTCAAACCCTGAGCTCAAATACACACTTCGCCTTTAGTTTCTTTCGTCAAAGATTTTGTCACAGCAACAAGAAATATAATCAATCCAATAGTCATTTAACTTCTCTATTGAAATACAAAAACTGGACTCAGTTACACAAACATAGAAAAAAGTGATTTTCTAAATGCAGATCAAGATGCATTTCACTATGTATGGCTTTCATTAAATCTCATCATGCAAATACCAAAAAAAACCACTTTTAATAAATTCAAATCTGACTGGAGTATTATGTTGGATAGTGAAGATGAAGGAATGAATTGAAAACCCCAAAGAAAGTCTCTAGCTTTCAACATATATAACTACTCAAATTTTGTGATTCTTTAAGTAACTATTTCTTTGACAGCTGATCATTTCTGGTGCTTTCCTCTTTTATCTATTTCTTGATACAATGTAGGGAAGAACAAATAATCATATTAGTTAAAAAATTAAACAGGATAAAATTATTATAAATTGTGCAAATAACGGTTTTAAAAGATGGAGGCTTATCACAGGTTAATGGTGTATCATTGCTATAGGAGCAAAACTGTATCCAATGATTGCTTTGTTACCTACAATATTTTGTGATTAGATGATAAAAGTATAGGTCTAGGCAAACAGGTTCTACCTTCGCTCTTCCTGTTCCTCAAGCCAAAATAGGAAATAGAAAAGACTCAGCACCTCTAGACACTGTTCAAGGGTATGGGCTTGGGAAAATTCAAAAATCCCAAGTCCATTGTAGTAGTATGTCTTGAAATATTTATTGTCATTGTGTACATGCTGGCACATTTATAACGATAATATTTATTGCATAGAGTTATAATAACAATAATCAAGTTGAATCAAGTAAATGCTAAATTTGTGCTTAAGTAATAAGAGTATAAACAAAATTTATTATTATCATTGTTACATTTTATGAGAAAGAAAAATGCAACAAAACAGTTTTAATATTTATTGGGATTTTTCGATAAGGTTCCATGTAAGTAGTAAGTATCAACAAACATTCTTCGTGCTCATTATTGTTACTTTCAGAGGACCTGCATGAAAATAAAAAGTGATTGGGCGGAGGCAGAGAATGAGTAGGATTGCAGAAAGAAAGAGGGGATAGTAAGGGTGAATATGATCTTTTTATGTTATATACATATGTGAAATTTTTAAAGGAAAAAATTAATCATAAAAATAAACAAACAATAGAAAGACCAATTCTGAATTTAAGTTGCCCAAATTTACACAGAAATTGGGAAAGTTGTATACAAGACATAAATACTAGTAGCCATTGCAAGTTAGAATTGCAAGTACCTTCATTTTTGTATACTCATTAATGTCATCTTTCTTGCTGTTTTTTTTTATTGAAGAAAACAGCAGCACCCTACTTCCCCAGTTGCTTATAGCTTACTGTTTTGTTTTGTTTTTATTGAAGAAAACAGCAGCACCATACTTCCCCAGTTGTTTATAGCTTTGGCCATAAAGTTATAACATTTACAGATTTAAACATATCACAGAAAACATCCCATTAAACTTCCATATTTGAAGAGATGGTTGCTTCTAATCATATATGAGTTGTGAATTGTTCACAAAGGTGATTTTAAATACTACAAATTATCATCTCCTGAAAACCTACATTTCAGCTTCATATAATGACTCAAATTATATAACATAGTAATAGAAACAAGTAAGAAATATCTATTAAGAAAAACTCTAGTGCCTTTAATCCCAGCACTCAGGAGCAGAGGCAAGCACATCTCTGTCATCTCTGTGAGTTCAAGCCTAGCCTGGTCTACAGAACAGGTTCCAGGACAGCCAAGGCTACACAAAGAAACCCATCTTGAAAATAACAAATCATTCAAGTGATTTTAACCATAAATTGCCTTTGAAAGACTTGTGTTAAAATACTTAATTAAACAATATTCTTTTAAAATGTTGTTTACAGTGAAGAAAATAACACAGACGCCTGGGAAAGTGTTTCTACTAGAAAATATTAATCACCTGTAGTACTGAGTATTTCCTTTTGAGCCGCAGTCACTATCTAGTCTTGGCTAGGGCCCTCGTCTTCCTACCCCCATTTCCCATGTCGCCTGTCTAAAGGCTCTGATGTGTCATACTTTGATGGAAGAAGCACACCTACTGTGGCTTCCATGATGGGTGATACCCACATGCCAGTGACAGGTGGCACTCAGACAGAGCCTATTGCTCTGAGAACTGGCACCTGGTCTTGGCTCAGTTCACACAAAGCACAAGAGCTGCCAGTTAATGGGCATCAGATCTTCTCTTGACTTCATTGCACTTCATATCCTGAGTTTGTTCCAGCTTGGAAGTTGACGGCTGGCCAAAGCAAAGATTGGATGCCAGGTTCAGCATCGGTCCTATGCTGAGATTCTCAACAGATGGGCCAGTGTGGTCACAGGACCAGGCACCATGATCTCCCCCCCTAGATAGCAATTAGTTTTATGTTGACAGTAACAATTAGCACCTATTTGATGAAAACACAGGAAAGTTCCATCCTGGCAACAATGGAAGTTTCCAATTAATCCAGTATGTAAACCAAATATTGGGCTTCAGTTCCCAAGAAGATTATGTGCACTATTCCAAGTTTAAGTTTACCATGTAGTCAAATATTTGTGTGTAGCTTTAGAAACTTCTTGAAAAAACACCTCAAGTGTTTCAGCATAAAATATATCTACAATATCTACTATATCTATACAACTATATAAATTTCAATCAATTCCTGGTTTTATACACAATTTAAAATTTTAATTGGGTGGAGTTCATGAACAAGTATTGACCCCTAAAATATAAAAACTAGTTTAGAATACTGATATCATGTTCTGAAGAGTCTAAGCTTATTTCTGTCGCTAATATGAACAGATGATGTCGAAAACCAATTTACCGTAAATATGTGTTTCTGTATCTCAAATGAGAGTTATACTATGCTGTGACAGCAACGCTTAAATTGACAGCATTGCTGCTAGAAAGAAGCTTTTAGTAGCACTTATGGTACCTGGCAAGTTCTCTTAAGTCTTCTCAAGGGACCATCACCATTCCCATTACATGCATAAGCGCAGCAGTATGGTGGAACATTGGGAATCTGGTGATCCCAACTTAAAATTGGAAGTAACCAGAGCTGGAACCCAGTACTAGAAGAGGCACAACTTCCGAAACATAGAAGAAAACAGCTAGTGATTTCCAGGTCTGGAAAACTGGTTGGTCATATTTACCAGTGAGTCTGTATCAATTCAAAACAAAGGTGGTATTGGTTAAATAAGCAATACCCAATATTTCTGTAGATATTGTTTAGACAGATAAAAAGAACATGAAATTAACACAAACTGGATATTCCTTACTTTTCATCATTAATCCTCCCCTCCTGAACTCAATAAATGGTACTAATAGCACTTCCTGCATTTGCCCCCATATAGGGTTTACAGTGCTTTGCAATAATTAAATCATTTCATAACCTTTCAGTTGAACATGCCAAAGCAGAGGGGAATCACTAACCATATCACTTTTTTGTTCTTTATCTTCAAGGTTTAAAACACACAGTTTAAATAACTTCTCCAAGATCATATTGCTTCCTAGTGGTAAACAAATGTGTCAACCATCCTTGTTAGAAGATAGAGGTAGAGGCAGAGAAACACAATCAAACAGTGGCAGAACAAGGCCTTCAAACCAACAACCTGGGCACTAGACTAAACACTTACTATGCTGGTGATATTTGCACAAAAATATTCCATAATAATTGCCCTTGCACTTTGCAAGTTTGTTTTAGAAATGGGTAAAATACTTATTAAACACCAAAGACCATTTGGATTTGCACTTTTCCTTGTTTATCTGGCTCATGGGGACAGATGCCGTTCTGGACATGGTTTGATATCCATTGTTTTTCACGTGTTCTTAGTAGTCCTTTTCTTTTCCAAAAGTGTCTTAACTGATCACTCTCCACTAGTCGGTCTAATCCAAGTGGGTCTTTATCGGGAGCACAAACTGTCACATGTCCTTGAGGTGCACACTGAACACGAGAACAACAGATCTCCACAGCAGGAGCTGAGCGCCTGTTCAGCATCTCCTCCCTGCATCCGAGGGGCACACGTTCTAAACAATAGCGCTTCCAGACAATTAATACAGGAACATTTTCCAGGGCTAACTGTAAAGAGCCACTTTGTTCAAAATTGCACAAAAAGGCGGTTGTAAGTGGGTCTATTCAGGTCCTGTTCTGAAAGAATCTTCTATTTCTGTGAATCTCATATTCCATGGACATGAGAACTCTGCAAAGTATCACTTAAAATAGACTTCAGAAACGGAACTTGACAGTGGGCTAAGGAAAATTGATAGAATTTTGTACTATATTTCTTAAAATGCTTATTCTGTAGGTCCTTTTCTGTTTTATGAAATATTCATGAATTACCTACAGTATATGGAAGCCATCAACTGCATTTAGAAGTGGCAGTCACACATAAGACTGTAAATGGCATATTTTCTTTCTTTTTTTTTCCCAAAGGAAAGCTATTATGAATGTTCCATTCTGCTATAGATTCTGACTGAGGAAGTTAGTGTCACTGTAGAGTTAGTTGAGAAAAACTAAATAAATAAATATGGAACAAAATTTGTGGCACTAACTACTGGTGACATAATGAAAATCATATGCAAGACGAAATATGCTGAATGCTCAATTTACATTATTTTGCCAACAACTTGAAACACAGACTTGCTTTAATATTTGGAGATGAGATCTTAATTAGGATAATCTCCCTTCCTTTTTCCCAAATTTTAAGGAGCTTTTAAAATTCTTCATCCCACTATGAGATTGGATAGAACATCCCAGTAAATGCTTGTCAGTTTTGTCCTTACTTCTTTGTTCATAAGCATGTAATATTTGCTCCTTTGTTGGCTTACAATATACTCATAGAGTTTGCAGCATATGAATTTTTGATGTTTTCTTTTTGATAATCTCTTTATCTTACGGTGTGAGATGACACAGGCTGGTGCATTGCCCTGTTCATTACAATTTCTAGCAACTTCTACTACATAAAATACTTGTGAAAACATATATTAAATCATTTGATCATCAAAGAATACTAATAAGCGCAAGGGTCTAGGGTCACCTGACATATGGGGATGCAGCACCGAGGAAAAAGTTCTACCTCAGCTTTATGTCTTTGATGTATTCGGTATGAAAATAGTTGCCCCTACTGCCTTGTCTCATTAACCTATGATTCAAAGAAGACAAAAACCACCACTTGCACTTGGCTTTAAAGAATTACATTTGGAACTGGTGATGAGAACTGAGAACTTAAATTTAAGTTTCTGCTTCCATAGAAATTACTCAGCTGAAAATGTGTTATTAGAAATTAAAACCATTACATACTCAAGTACATTCCTTTTTCAACCTCATTTTTTTATTCATGTGTGAAAAATCTTGTCTTTAAAATATAAGAAAGTAGTCAGGTGTGTTGGCACATGCCTGAAATCCCAACCCTCAAGAGGCAAAGGCAGGAAGGTCACAATTCAAGGCCAGACTTGGCTTCTTAGTAAATTTAAAAACATCAGCTTGGGTTACATGAGGCCTTTCTTTAAAAATACTGTTTTACTCTGTTTCTCTCTCTCTCTCTCTCTCTATATATATATATATATATATATATATATACACACACACATATATATATATATACCTCATGTGTGCGTGCCTGTGAAGCCAGAAGTTTTCAGATTGCTTGAAACTGAAGGCACAGTTGGTTTTCATCAAGTGTGAGTGACTGAACTGAGGGCCTCTGGAAGAGCAACCACCAAGCCATCTTTCTGGCCTTACAGTATTGTTTTTGTTCAACTCATTATTGGAGCCCTCTTGAAAAACACACACTGATGATTTTATAGTTACAATTTTTTTCCTCCTGATATTCAGCTGTGATCTAGTGTCTTTAGATGTTTCTCCAAAATATTACTACACTCTGGTAATCAGACACAATGTAGGATATATTTTCAGTTTGACTCCCTGGAAATGATCACATTAAATAGCATTTCTCTGTTTGGGCATATGATTGTTGTTAGACTTTCCATGTTTCCTATCTCAATAGGACATTTTAGTTGTAAGAACAATAATAATAATATTTCAGTTCCACAAAAAGTATTGTTAATATCATTAAAGTTATTTATAGAGAAAATTTTGTAGGCTAAAGCTAAACAAAATAAATGGATGTTGTTATAATTTTAAAATACTCTCACTAGGATGAATGAAGCTAAAGCAAAAATACTCCCTAAATTCATCTTTCCCACTGAAAGGTTGGCACAGATAATTTCTTCCGTGTTGAAGGTTCAAGTAGCTACTATAGCATTTCATCATTTAAACACGAATTGAGAAGCTTTTCTTGCCACTGAAAGAAAAATAGTCACATGTTGCTTACATAGTAATTACATGCTACACAACTGCCCTACAACCACAACAAAACCTATATTCAGATCTTATTAAACATCAAGTGAAATAATTATTATCCACCACACCAATTACATATAAAAGAACAATGGTCATCTCCCTCTTCTGAGACCTAAATATGTAATGGAATCAATGTTGATGATTTAGTCTATGACTTGCTGAAAAGCGTTGCTGTTATCCTTCCCCAAGTAGAGAGGTCTCCTTGCCTTTCATGTTCAAGTAAGACGTATGCTAATAGGCACAAATCAAGACTGAATAAGCTTCTTTGAAATAACACTAGAGTCTGAGAAGTGTAGAAAAAGTGCCTGGCTTCTAACAGGATAAAGTATTCATCAATTTGCATGTTGAGATTCTCTAACATAATGATTTAAAGCTAACACATTCATTTGTTTGATGGATTAAAAAATATTTAACTAGTCAAACAAGTACTGTAATAGTATAGTCCCAGGAGCAAGAAGCTAGAGGCCAGAAATATTTTGAAAAAAAGCAATAAGAGTTTTCCCAAATTTTGACTGTACCTCTTGAAAATGTAGTTTATATAGTACTGCTTGATTTTTTGCAAGTTACCTCAACTTTATAGCAAATGACTTTTACAAGACTTGGAAAATAGCAGAGACACTAAAGTTGTCATATTTATCACTTAACGCATAATAAATAAGGATAATAAAACTATTCTTAAATTATATATTAGTTTCTTAATTCAAATAAAGACACATTAAAATTCAATATAGTCTCAGAACTTTCTACCATGTATTTTTTTTACCTCAACTTGATTTTACTTAACAATTATAGTACACATATATGAAAGCAAAAAAAAAATAATTATCTGGTGATGGATGGGGATAGAGACAGAGACCCACATTGGAGCACTGGACT
>LOEQ01001810.1:469797-483524 GCA_001685075.1 Bramus lutescens
GGAAATGGGAGGAGGGGAGGAGGTGGAAATTTTTAATAAAAAATAAAAAAGAATAAAAAAAACAAAGTAAAAATAAAATTTTAAAAAAATTCAGCAAAACCAAGGCAGGCATAGTGTCTGCCATAGTCTGTCACCCAGCACTTGGAAGACTCAGGGATTTAGGGTGCATATCAAAACTGTCTCAACAAGTTATGGGATAGGCTAACAGTTTGTGTCCTTGACTCATGAGCCTCTGATACAATATAATGAGATGATATGGGCTTCTTCTTAATCAAACAAACAAAACAATCAAACAAAAAACAAACAGACAAAAGCATACAACCAATCTACCAATACCCATGTGAAAACGACATGTCAATACAGCTTTGACTATTCTATGGCATATCCGACTAATATATCTCTACAAGAATACAAGCCTGGCAATTCTAAAGAGCACGGAGAACCTGTTAAAGACCAAAGATAATTGGGAAACATTCAATTAAACCCCAAAGTCTATGATTCTCAACCAAATACATATCCTCAATTGGTCTCTTGAGCAGAAAAATACAATAATAAAAGTGGACCAAATCTAAAAACTGTTTAGCCTGTATTTAATTATTTCAACATTTTTCATTAGGTGTGAAAAATATTTCATAGATGTTAAAAATGTAAAAAAGTAGGTCAAGATGTACAGATAACCCTGTATAAATTTTGTTACTTTTAAAAAATCAAAATATCCCTAAATTAAAACACAATTTTAAAAATTACTGTAGGAGCCAGCCATGATAAGCTAAGCAGAAACAGACAAAGGAAGTTCTTTGCTTCCAACCATTATCACCTGCCAGAGTAGGACTCAGCCATTGATAAGTTTAATGGAGGTTTGAGTCTCAGTAGTTTACCCTGAAGCAATACCTGGTTGCAGGAACAACCACAAACCGAGATTACCCCATCACCACCCAAGAACAGACCATCCAAAGGAAATGCCTAATTTTCCAACCGGTGTAGATAGGACCACCTGCCAGCACATTCACCAGGACACCCCTAGACAAATGTCATCCCATCAGGTGTCTTGAACATCAGAAACCCCTCACCTTCACCTTTACTACTATAAAAAAATACCAACTCTAACTGAGCTCCAAGCTCACACTTTATTCTAATACGTTGGACATGTGTTGCATAAAATAAAGGCTCTTTGCTTTTACATATGGGACTTCGTCTCCTTGTCGGTTTTGGGGTGACTTTGTGGATCTGGACATAACAATTACAGAATTTTTAGAGTCTCAACATTTTCTTTTTTTTGAGACAAGGTCCTTCTATGTAGCTCTGGCTGTCCTGTGAGTCACTATGTAGACCAGGCTGGCCTCAAAATCAGAGACCTATCTGCCTCTGCCTTCAAGGTATGCACTGCCCTACCCAGTTTACAGCGCCAGTAATTTAAATAAATCATTGTTAATATTAATTTCTTTAACTTCTGTTAGCATTTAAAAATATTTGCAGTTTGATCTCTAATTGGATGACTACTTTTACTATGCATGTTAATGTGGTTAGCAGCAATCTAACTATGTAACCCCACCTTTGAATGTGAGTGTGTGTGTGTCGGGCGTCTGCTACATGGTTATATGAGTGCCCACCAGGGCCATAGGAAATCTTGGCTGTAATTCTCAGGTGCCGGCTAACTTACTCTAAATTTTTTTCTTTTGTTTGTTTGTTTGTTTGGCAGACATTTCAGTGACTTGAAATTATACTGCAGGGCAGGCTTCTTGGTTGCCCAAGAATTGCACCTATTGGCACATCTCTGTATCCATGACTAGAGTGCAAGTTAGCATATGTTATCATACCCAGACTTTTTTCTTGCATTACTAAAGGGAAGTCATTTCCTTGTGCTTTCAAGGCAAGTTCTTTCTCCAGCCCTCTGGAATTTGTCCTTGATTCTCCGATGAACGAGCATGAGGACCCTAATAGTTACCAGACTGGTAAATAGTGACATTTATTTATAGGCAGATATCTGATAGCAAAGTGACAAGTTGACTTCCTGTGTTATTTAGCTATTTGTTTTTGCGCTTACTTAGCCAGTTTGTTAAATAACTAAATTGAGATTTGCAACAGATGCATAACTATAGATTGCAAAGAGTCTCTCAATACTATTTAAATGCCTGGTCTATTTAAACCCAGTGTTGCTGAGGATATGAATTTAGAAGGAAGGTACATTTTCATAGTCCTACGGGGTTCAAAATTGAGATGTGAAAGTTAATGTGCAAATTTAGCAGAGTTTCTTCAGTGGCAGAAAATGTATATAAAAAGCATTCAGCTTCTGTAAAGCATGCTCAACTCTAAGCTGTTGAACGAAACCAAGTACCTCTAGAATTCCTGCTAAACCCTTGAAAAGCTACAGACTTTGCAATCTTATGCAGACAATGATTGTATAGATGTGTCGGCTGTCATGTCAGTTTGTAGAAATAAGGGGAAGGCAAGGGAAACAGAAAAAGAAATAGTACCTTATAGAAAGAGCAAAGTAGAAAGGCTTATTTGATAACAGATAAAAAGGGCATTCATTTGTTTATTTATTTTGTCTCTATCTATCACTGGGATGGAAACTTGGTCTACCACACCTGCTTGGAAAGGTCTTTAACAGACAGAAAAAAAAATAGAAAATACAATCAAATTATTTTTCTTAAAGATGATAAGCAATTTTGGATGCTTTGGCAGTGGTGCAGTGGAGACACTGGGATTGGGAAAAGAATGAAAGCACTGGAGGACCTTTCTCCAACTGAGGGCCAGAAACTCCCTGAGCACAGCCTCCTGGGAGGTCATCTTCTTGAGCAGCCTCAGCTTGTTGCTCTGTGTTTTAAATAAGTCCCTAAAGCCAGCTGTACCAGCAGCCTTTTGTTATAGATACTCTGGGCATTCGGGGAAGGCATTGCACGTTAAACATCATAAAAACAGGGCACACAACAAGAGACAGTCAGGGAGCCATTAACAAAGGTACAAATAGCCCTAAGAAAGATAATACCTCAGGAATGTGTGGTATTTGGGCATGAAAGGCAGAGTGAACGATGAGGCTTTAATGTGGATTTCCATTAAATGAGTGACATTGTAAGTCAAAAAGACTGTGATATGCATACAGTAGTTATATCACCAAAAATAACAATCACATGTCTGAAAGCTAATCAAGATGTAAGGGATTTTCTTGGTGGAAGCAGGAATGTTGGGGAGCCAAACATTCTTCCATGTGATACACTTACCTTCCCCTTGGCAAATCTGCATCATCCTTCTTCCACCTCACAGTTGGCTGCGGATCTCCCTGGACCTGACAACGGAATTCCACTGCCTCTTCTTCTAGCACCACCTGGTTAATTGGCCTCCTGAGAAATGTAGGTCGTTCTTCCGGAGAAGAAAAGGAAAAAGAAACAAAGTAGTAAAATTAGGTGAGGCATGTAAGATTTGTGAACAAATCATTAAAAAATCAAAGGATTTGTAACTTATACATAATACACACATACTTAATTCTGACTCTCACCTATATCAGACAATGACTTATAAACCTAATATAATTAACCTGAAATACTTTTTTGAACATAAGAATCAATATGGTTTCTGTACAAGACTGTATAACTTCCTGTAAAAGATATGCGGTTGATATCCAGTGAATTCCTAAACCAACATAGGTGAAAATCACCATTTAAAAAAAAGACAAAAAACTCTCTAAATTATAAACATGGAGTTTAAGATGATTCCTCTATTATCGTTGTTCAGAATGGAAAAGTAAAAGGTAAAGCTGATGATAAATAATAATAAAAATAATGAATATTCATGACAGAGCCATCAACAGCATTCCAGGAAAATGCTACTTCCAAAAATATTCTTTAGCATTTCTCACTTGATACACTACTTTTTAAAGATCCAATACATTTATCAATATTATAATCCATGTATTGAAAGCTGTCTAGCATTGTTAGAATATACTTTTTGTTTTGCTAATTATTTACTACTCTACATATTTTTTTCCAGTATTGTCCTTTAGTACTTCAGTCTTCTAAGTCTATATTTTGAATTATACTCTAGCACTTTCCTATATAAGAGGAAAATGCATTCCTAATTACAAGGGTCTCACCATCAAAGAGATATAGCAGACAAAATATAGTTTTCTCCCGCTAAACATCCTGTCTAGTGTCTGTCTGTTCAGGTAATGGTTGACTACAGGAAAATATACGTCTTAAGTTTTATGAACATAGGTCTCTGAACAATATATCAAATCCAAGTTTGATACTTATTAAAGTAGAAAGTGAACTAGGTCATGAAAGACAGGAGAGTTTCAAAGGGGGGTAAGGGGTAACAAAGTGAATATGGCCATATAACTATGGCTAGCCATATCACATAGATAAAAATGACAGAAACACATTAGGCACGAAAATTTTTGAAATTCATTCACTTAAAATAACACACTAAAAACACAGGATGCAAATGGACATTTTTATTGACTACATTGAGATCAATATTAATAAAGAACTGTGAAACTGTAAAGGAAAGTTTTTTTTTATTTTCTTAGGGAAGACAATGATTGCTGGCATTTAGAAGGCTGAGAATGATACCTCAGAAGTGAACAGTAGATAAAGGCAAGGAGCTACTGTAAAGCCCAGTATGTATATATATATATCTGCAACTACAAAACTTAAAGCTATAAAAAGCCAGGTAGAATATTATCTTGCGAGGTTTATTTACTTATGTGTTTGTTTATATCTTATTGTTATGTTTTATGTATATGAGGGCTGTGACTGAATGTATGTTTCTACATCACATGTCCCTCAAAGAGGCCAGTACAAAGTGTCAAATCTCCTGAGACTAGAGATATGCACAGATGGTTGTGGTGTGTGTAGGTGACAGGAATCAAACTCAGGTCCTCTGGAAGAACAGAGTCTTTTTGACCATTGAGCCATTGCTCCAGTCTATAATCATGGAAAATTTGTAATGCAGAATTTACATGCAAACCAGACTAGATGTTTTGCTTCCAAAGAGTATATGTAGGTAGAGTTAATTAGCAATAAAATACCCTGCTTAAACACCAAAACAAATGTACAAGTTAGAATGATTTATTTTTTTTTCCTTTGGAGTGTGTATATGTGTGTATGGTGTATGTATGTGCACAGACAAACATATGTGTGGAAGAATGTGCAAATAGGAACATGTGAAGGACCCAAGTTCATGCTGGAAATTACTCTCCACAGTTCTTCCAACTTATTGATGGCAGGCACAATTTCATTCTTCTTTCTATTGTCTATTTGGGAATTCCACATAATAGAACCATTTCGTTCCTGATCACTCATGTCCTAGTCCCCCCTGGTCTGCACCCCTCATCTTTGAGATCTCCTTTCCCCACACTACAAGCCCAAAACAAAGAAAACACACAGACACAATCACAGATGTGTCCAATTTGTGTTGTCCATATACTGATTGGAGCCTGGTCAAATTCCCAATGGCAAGTCCCTTAAAAAACTTAGTCCCCATCCGCACCCCTGCCAGAAGCCATAAATTTTGGATAGCTACACTTCAGCATTCACAATTTTTAAGTTCTGTGGAATAATTCTCTTGTACACTGTAAAGATTGGTCACCTAAATAGGTTTAATAAAATACTGATTGACCAGAAGTCAGGCAGGAAGTTTAGGTGAGGTGACCACGCTAAGGATGATGGGAAAGAGAAGGGCGAAGTCAGAAGTCCTTAGCCAGAGACAGAGGGAGCAGGAGAGGAACGCACCATGCTAATAAAGGTACCACTGTGTGGCAGAACACGAATAAGGAATATGGGATAACTTAAAATATAAGGCTAGTTAGGAATAAGCCTGTGGTGTGGGACAAATGTCTATATTCTGTCAACTATATTTTAAATAAATGCTGATTGTCCAGTAGCCAGGCAGGAAGTACAGGCAGGACAAGCAGGCAGGAAGTAGAGGGGGATCAATGAGAACAGGAGAATTCTGGGAAGAGGAAAGCCCATTCCTACACAGTCCCAGCCCAGAAGAAGCAAGATGTGACTGCCTCGCTGAAAACGGTACCAAGCCATGTGACTAACATATACTAGAATAATGGACTAATATAAGTTATAAGAGTTAATAAGAAGCCTGAGCTAATTGCCCAGTTTATAATTAATGTAGACCTCTGTTTGATTTCTTTGGGACTTAATGATTGCAGGAACCAGGCAGGACAGAAACCCCATCAACAAGCCTGAGCTATTATCTGAGCATTTATAAATAATATTGTGTCTCTGTGTGGTAATTTGGAAGCAGCTGCTTGGCAGGGAGCTGGTGGTCAGGACAGGAAAACGTCTAGTTACATTTAAGAGTTCTCTTGATGGTTTCCTATCTAGGTTGATACTTTTGAGGGGCTGGAATGGGGGAGTAGGGGTTGTCACAGAAGTCTTCTATGTGTCTCTTTCTCAACTGTGAATAAGCAGTCATCAACAGCACTGCAAAACTAGCTTCCTTTCAGTACAGTTTCTTAATCAAACTCAGGGGTCAAGGCTATGGCTAATCTGTCTGTCATTGCTAGAATTAAAGTATACAAGCACATAGGCCTTTATGTGGATCTGGGGTTCTCTAAGCACTGAGCCATCTCCCTAGCCTCAACATTTTCCTTTTAAATGGTGAGAGCAATGTATTTTAAGCATAATGATGCTGTGTTTTGTTTCTACAGTAAGTAGACCATAGGATTAGTACATCTCTACAAGTGTTTCAAATGTTAATAGTAAATTAGCATAGGAATTGAGTTGGGCATTTCCTATGCTGTTTGAAGCTTTCATCCAGAGCCTGTATTAACCTGCTACCAACAAAGAGGAAACCACCAATAACATCACTTGAGGCTGAAAATTGATATTTTGAGAGGAGACCTCTTCTGTTTCTCTGATGTTAATGGGGGTATTGTACCATACCTGGCCTATGGAGGAACAAACTATGGCTCTATTTTCAATCATTAGCCAAATGTGAACATGGCCTCTCCTACCCCAGGCTCCAAGCTGAATGGATTGTATATAACCAGCAGCTTTGTTTGGTCAAGAAGGTGGTGAGAGATGAAGCTAATCCTAGAGGGAGGGCTGTGGATGTGAAGGGCATGTGGAATAGCTCAAGAAAGATGGCAGGTTGACTGAAGGAGAACTGCTGCTGGGCTCTGATATCTCATAGCAGAATCCTCTGAAAAGTAAATGGCAAGGATGGCAGATCTGTGAAAGGTCAAGTCAAAGAGGAAAATGGTTACTGAGTAAAATTATTTCACTGTAAACTGGCAGAGATTCTAAAGTTTTAATAAAGGCGGTAGACTTAAGAGATCCAAAATGAATTTTCCATCAGATGAGCAGAGGGATTTTTAACAAATTGAGCATACTGGTAAATACATTGTGTGTTTGTGAGTGTGAATTCTTGTGAGAAAATGATCCTTACATGCTTAAGTCATTGTAAGTAAACTTCCCAATCCTTGAAGTCAAACTAACTTTGGATCAACAGTTAAAGGAAGTATATATGCAACAGTAAAGGAAAATAAACACAAATAAGGTAATGTTTGTAGCTACAGCACTTAAATTAAAAGAATATCTAAATAAGGAATCAAAAGTACATTTTAAGCATGATAAAGATTCCTATCAAATATTAAATGCAAATATCATTTTAAAAGGTACAATGGTGAAGTCATGTTCACTGATATTAGATAGAAGGTCCTCTCCACATTAATTATCAATAAGAATGACGACTGAAGAAGTGACTAATGAAGAAGAGTCACCACACAAGTCCTCGAAGATAGCCTTAAACTCATCAGAAGACAGAATGAATAAGATTTACAAAGAAGACAGCATTGCTAGCAATACTGGAAAATAAAGGGTTTAGAATGAGTTATTACAAATTAATATGTTGAATACATTATAAAATATCTAAGTATCACATGAGTCAGGTTTTTATATTATGCTGGGTAAAGATTACAAAGTGGTTCCATACATGTTTAATAGAACACGACACCAGTTCTATTAAAGGTCATAAATATTATTCTCAGGCAAATCTTTCAGTGTTGTGTTTAACATGGCTCAATCACAGTATTGTAATATATATTTACTGTAGTGGACAAAGTTTAAATTAAACATATCACAAAACAAGGGACAATAAGTTTCTTAAATACTTTTGGCTGCCATACATGGTGGAAACTCCACCACTTTTATATGGTGATGTGGGAAAGCACCTAAGTTAGAATTTCAAGAAAAGGCAGGAGAGGGATCCCCTGCTGCTGTTCTGATTTACCACAGAGAAGGGGATACCTTGACACATATCTCCCACTTTCCATCTAACAGGGTCCAAATGTTACGTAAATAGATAATCACAGGAAAGCAAGTGGTATATGTAGAACTCAGCCAACCATGATTAGCTTAAATAGGAACAGACAACCCAAAGGAAGTTCTTAACTTCCATCCCTTATCACCTGCCAGTGTTGGGCCTAGCCACTATAAGCTTAGTGGAGGCCTGAGTCTCAGTAGTTTACCCTGAGGCAATACCTGGTTGCAGAAAGGACCACAAACTGAGATTACCCAGGCATCATCCAAGAGCAGACCCTCCAAAGGAAAATCCTAACATTCCAACCACTGTAGATAGGAACACCTGCCAGCAAACATTCACCAGGACACCCTAGACAAATGTCAGCCAATCGGGAGTCCTGAACCTTAGAAATCCCTCACCCCCACTTTTGCTGCTATAAAAACCCAACTCTAACTGAGGTCTCCAATTGTTCCAATATGTTGGACACAGGGAGAGACCGAGTTTGCAAACTTGTGTAAAATAAAGTTTCTTTGCGTTTACATATGGTACTCGGTCTTCTTGTTGGTTTCTGGGGACTTTGTGGATCTGGGCATAAAGGTATATAAATACTAAAAGTCTGATATTTGACACTGAGATGGTTCAGCAGTTAAGAGCACTGTCTGCTCTTCCAAAGGTTCATTCCCAGCAACTACATGGTGGCTCACAGCCATCTGTAATGAGATCGGGTGCCCTCTTGAGGAATACACCTGATCAGTTGTCCTCATCAACTATGAAACCCAAGACAGATAAGTTCAATAGAACCTCCATATACAGGCTGCCCATGTATGCTTTCACATTTCCAGGGCATAAACTTCATTTCATTTCATTCACAATACAATTCTTTTGCCAGGAAAAGAAATGGAGTTCAAGAATAATGGAGATGAACGTTTGCCTTTCTTCCTATGATATAATTTAACAACTTATTGCTATATTGGTCTTTGTTTACAAATTTGGAAGGTATTACTCTGAGAATTTCCAGAGCAAAATTTAAATAAACATTTTTAATCTGTATTATTTATTATTCTAATTGTATTATATTAATTTTTATATCCACTTTTTGATTTGTGACACATATAATTGTATATGGAAAGAATGATTAAAATCTGTAGGCTTCATTAGCATGGTATATATTTGAAGAAAATTTGGCGAAAATACTTTTTTCTTCAATTAATTACATTTTATTTTCTGTAAATGTATAAAACAAACATGAATATTAAAAGCTAACAAATTGTATTTAAAATTGAAAATGTATTTTCAGATGTTTTACTTTGGTTTTTTTTGCTACTATTATCAAAGTAACCCCCCTTTTATGTACAAGCTACAAAGCCAAATATGTGTCTAAGGTTCTTTTTGTACTAAAATCAACTGAAAAAAATAGTAAAGAATGTCAGGGGAGTGAGAGTAAGTTGATAATAGAACAATCTAGAGGCTCTACTGAGAGACAAGAATCACATCCAATATCCACTAATGTCCACAGAGATTATATCCAGGAAGCTCTGGACAACTGAAAAAAACAAGTGTGGAAATCTTGATCCATTGAACAAGCCAACTTAATTTTAAGATATGTCGAAATGAGGCTACTGATTTTTTTTTCCATGGTATCCCCTTATGTCTGACCACTTATTGAAAAGGCAGAGGCACAAACCTCTAGGGCCATCTGTGGATGGCTTATCAATTAGATTCCAGTCCCCTTAAGTCAGCTGATCCCTAATTATATTACTATGCCGTGATCAGAGGCAACTTCTTTGCCAAAGCAATTAACTTTTTTTTTTCCATGAGATTAACTGGATTTGAATCACCTGCATAACTTGCTTGCAAGGTTAATCTCTCTGGAGATAACTGTTGTTTGCCAGTGTGTTACTCTATAGAATACAGTTCTCAAATAGCCCTGTCAACCTTGTTACAAATCGGCGTGGTAAAAAACCCAACTTTACATGCAGCTATAATCAAATCAAATGTCTTGTCTTACTGCAGTCAAGTCAACATTAGTTAGGGAGAGAAATATTCGACTTTACACTATACTATGAATTCAGTAGGTGTATGAATAATCTTTTCTTGCTTTTATCCTACAGAGAAGAAATTAAGTACGCAGTTAAAACAGTCTCCATTTCAACTGTATGTAGTCTTTGAGAGTGGCTGTAACTGTAATTGCCAAGGACTGTGACATGGCAGTTATTTCCTAGATGACCTTAGCAATTTTAAGGTAAAATTACCTTGAGATTGTAAAAGCAGTACTGTGGCTATAATTGCATAGGTGGGGTTGTTTAAGTCCTATAAGAAGAAACTATGTAATAAAAGGACATTAGAGCTAACTACTGCTTGTAAACCTTGCCTTGCCTTTATCTGCCCTAGCAGAAACTGCCTTGGTGAAGTGCCTATAAAGTAAGGAAGTCATCAGACGGTTAGCTTCACAGGTCTCCGTTGACTTTACAGCGTCTGTCTAAAGGGACGGAAGCTTGATAACCATTGAGTGCTATTGCTGTGCCCTTCCACAAACCTTGGTGATAATGGTCTGGCAACCTGGATGCGATTACATAAATTCTGACTGAATTAATTTAGTTTTGACAATAATTTTATTCTTAGGTGTAAAGACCAACATAGATAAAATTTGGGGGAGAAAATTCTTCTCTCATCAAGCTTTAAAAACAATATTTAATGCTATTGTTGATAATAGACTATGAAGCACCATTACAGAATATGTCCCTGTGAACAAATTTCATTATTATACTGAAGCATTAAAATAGATTTTAAAACATAGTGGGTACTTGAGAAATATTCACAAGAAAGTACTACATTGCTTCTACTAATCAAGATGATTTATTCAACATATCATTTGAATTCTTACCTAAAATCCGCAGCATGGATAGATATTTCTTTTTATATCTTTATGGTTTTATTTTTATAAGCATAAGTGTTTTGCCTACATGGGTGTCTGTGTACCATGTGTACCTGATGCCTGTGGAGGCCAGGGGAGGCTGTCAGATCCCCTGAAACTGGAGTTACAGATAGTTGTCAACTGACGTATGGGTACTGGAAATCAAACCCAAGTTCTCTATAAGAGCAATCAGTACTCTTAAGACTGGAGCCATCCCACCATCCCCAAGACAATGATATTTCTTAAGATTTTTGAGATAGCATTATTTTTAACTTTATCTATGTGTGTTTTAGCTCCTTTCACCCTATGAGCCAATTTTCTCAACTAGTGTCTTAAAAAGCACATCACAAGTCCATGTCACAGTCCTCATTCTTCATGAAGAGTCTAGTTGCTAGTAGTCAAACACTAACTGAAAACAATGAGGAGACAAAGTTTATGATATACTTTTAATAGATGGAAACAAAATATGGATGGATGTCAATACTTGATATGCTATTTGAAGAAAGCCTTCCCCATAAAATCAGAGCAATGGATAGAAGACAAGAGCAAGTATGTGCAAAGGAATTATGAATAAGGAAAGGTAAATTAATACCACAAAGAAACATTTATAATTTATTAGAATTGAGGGACACAAAGCCAGCATAGTGGTACCTGCCTGCCATTTCCAATTCAGAAGGCAGGGATGGGAGGATTGTGAATCTGAAGACAGCTTGAGCCATAGAGCAAGACCATGTCTCAAAAGAAAAAGAAGTAAACTCTGCGTCAGAAAGAAACACATGGAGCAAACACAACTTACTATCAATAGGATAAACAGAATAGGAAAGATCCAGAAGTATTACATGCAATTCATTAAATACATGTTTCACAAAGTCAGGGTGGTGGGAGAAGGAGGAGGCAGCCAATCACTTATAAATGGCGCCTAAGCAGGAGCCGAAGTCCAAATTCCAGGAGGGCGAGTGAGTGCTGTGCTTTCATGGGCCTCTTCTCTATGAAGCAAAGTGTGTAAAGGTTGCCATGAAGGACAAACAAGTGAACAACTTTATCCATTACAGTGGCTGGAATAAAAATTGGCATGAATGGATTCCAGAAAGCAGAGCACTCAAATAAGTGGACACCAGCTTGCAGAACACAGCGAGAGCCTTCAATGGGCCAATCAGGAACCATATGCAGATGGATGCACCAGGAAAGAAGCCATCTGGTCCGCAGCAGAAAAATGTTGAAGTGAAAACAAAGAAGAACAAGCAGAAAACACTTGGAAATGGAGATGGTGGCAGGACCAGTGAGACACCTCAGCCTCCTAGGAAGAAAAGACCTCAGGAAGATCCCACCGTTGAAAATGAAGAAACATTTATGAACAGAGTTGAAGTTAAAGTAAAGATTCCTGAAGAGATGAAACCATGACTTGTTGATGATTGGGACTTGATTACCACACAAAAACAGCTTTTTCATATTACTGCCAAGAAGAATGTGGATTCAATTTTGGAGGATTATGCAAATTATAAGAAATCTCAAGGAAATACAGATAAAGAGTATGGAATCAATGAGGTTGTAGCAGGACAGAGGAGTACTTCAGTGTAACACTGGGCACTCAGCTGCTTTATGAATTTGAGAGACCACAGTATGCTGAAGTTCTTGAAGATCATTCTAATGCACCCATGTCCCAGATGTATGGAGCACCACACTTACTGAAATTATTGGCACAAATTGGAGCAATGAGAATAGCCTTGCTTTATTACTGAACTATCTACATGATTTCCTCCAATACCTGGTGAAGAACTCTGCAGCTTTGTTCAGTGCCAGTGATTGCCATCGGAAAGCTGTGTGAGGGGCATGCTCTCTCTCACTTTGCTTGGATCTCTGCGAACAGTTTGGTTCTTAGTCCTTCTCTTATACAAATGATGTACTTTGAAGACACATTAGTGTATAACAGAATTGATAGTTGTTTTCTGTTTGATTTTAAACTGATGTGGGTTTTCCCTCTGTATGTTGTGATTGCCACTGATAAATAAAGGAACAGCTCTGGACCTATAGCAAGGCAGAAGTGAGGTAGGTAGGAAAAATTAAACTGAATGCTGGGAGAAAGGAGGCCGAATCAGAGAAAAGCCATATAGCCCTGCCGGACATAGACGCCGAAACATTACGTGGTAAGCCACAGCCACGTGGCAATACACAGATTACTAGAAATGGGTTAAATTAGGATATAAGTGTTAGCCAATAAGAAGCTAGAGCTGACAGACCAAGCAGTGATTTAAATAATATAGTTTCTGTGTGATTTTTTTCAGGGCTGACCTGATGAGCAGCCAGGAAGCAACAAGCAGCCTCCTCCAACATTCAACAGAGAAAATAAAAGGAGTCACTGCCCCTTTTTTCTTTCTTTTTCATTTCAAAGTTTCTACCAGTGTATTCAGTAACGGGCAGCAGAGGGACATGCTGTAGAGTGTTTTATTGCCTAGCTGACAAAGCTCCTTTTGAATGCTGGTGGTTCTCTTCCTTTGGCACTACACGTTTTAAAGGTTCACTTCAGAATTGAACACCCATCCATCTGTGCTTGCTT
>LOEQ01001810.1:483556-494708 GCA_001685075.1 Bramus lutescens
CTTTCTTTCTTTCTTTCTTTCTTTCTTTCTTTCTTTCTTTCTTTCTTTATTTGTAATGGTGCTTAAAAAGCCCATCCTTTGCAAGTCATCAGTGTTGTTCCTTAGGCATTTTATCTTTGCTTAATTGTTAAAAAAATGGTGGCTTGTTTCATGAGATTTGTATGTGTGTCTAATGCATGTTTTAACACGATAGCTATAATGCATCATGTAGCTACAATTTTACGAAAAAGTTTTTCAGATCAAATAATTCTTTCCTTTAAATTAAAAAAATACATATTTCACCACAGCCAAACAGAAAGTCCAATAAAATGAATAGAGTTGTTTTTGTTGACAGATTTCTGTTTTTTTTTTTGACTAGCATATAAATAAATGAGGTTGTGGATGAGTGACCAATCAAGGCATATACTTGCAATGTGTCAGAACAGTGAGAAATGAGATAAGGACACACTGCTAAGGGCTTTGGGGGAAAATAAGTAAATCAAAAGACCCAACTAGATGCAAAGGTATGCCAACACAATCATAGCCGACTTCTCTAGACGAATGCAAGGGTGCTGAATAACATTGGAGAGGGACTTTCAATGGTCACAGAAAATTAAAGAATTTTAACACTATGATTTTGTAACTTAAATTTCACATAGAGTAAAGGCATATGAATTTCGGATATGCTCTGAGCTCCAGGCAAGCAGAAAGCAATGGATTAACACTTCTATAAACAGGAAGTAAAGAAACAAATACAGATATTAGATATACAGAATATAGCATCAAAGCAAAGGAGGAGAAAATCAGGGTTGGATATTCTGGAGTAGACCTGAATGTACAGAGTCTGGGATCTCGAAGATAGCTATAATGGGGGAGCACATATTGTTGAATTGTGAAAAATAGAATGTAGGATTTACCAGTTTGAAACAAGCACAGTTTCAGAAGAGAAAATGAATCACAATATCATAACATTTAGTTCATTGGTCACAATATTTACATATTTAAAAATAACACAAAAAATTTTATCTGCCTATATGTAAACAAGTGTCTAAGTATGTGCATGTACACGCTTATATTTGTGGACACCAGGGTACCCATGGGACACACATGGAATTCTGAGGAAACTCTGAGTGCCAGTTCTCATAACCCATCTTCTTTGAGATCAGGATAGCTGCTTCAGTGTCTGTCTCTGCTTTCAATCTTACTGTAGAGAGATTGGAGATGTTATCTACTAAGCCTGCCTTACATGCATTTTGGGGATTGGAAATCAGATCCTCATGTTTGCATGAATATATCTTCTTCACTGAGACATCACTCTAGCCATCCAAATTTCAACATCAATAGCACAAATTATTCTAAAAGGAAAATACTAAAAAGAGGTAGATAAAAGTTCAAGGCCAGCCTGGTCTACAAGAGCTAGTTCCAGGACAGACTCCAAAGCTACTGAGGAACCTAGAAATCCTGTCTCAAAAAACAAACAAAAAAAAAAGAAGAAAGAAAAAAAGAGGAAACAGAAAAATGAAAGGATTGGAAAGGAGTTATAAATTGATCAAATTCTTATTTTTTAAAATAGAAAATAGAGTGGTGTCATGATAAATACCTAAGACATATACTAGAAAACATGTTTAAAATATTAAAATGAATTCCCAAAAAGGGAGGGGAGAACAAAATAAACTTGCAAAAGTAATCAACGAAGAAATAATGTGTGTACCTCTGTGTATATGCATGTGTGTGCATGTGTATATGTGTGTGTATGCATACATGTATTTGTATACATCCATGCATATATGAAGGATTCTTAAGGAAGCTGTAAAGCAAAATATTTCAGTAGTTTACTTTGGTATTAACAGCTATGATATGTATTAAAATTGTAGTGTACAAAACTGATTCTGTGTATTGTTGGACACACCTAAAAATCATTTTAAAAACATACGTTTTTTAGCTATTTCTTAATAAATAGTTTTCAGGTTGTAGATTGCATGCTCAGTCTTAGTTTATCTGAGCATGTTTAAGCTCTTCAAGGCTTAACATATGCACTAGAGAGGGAAGTAGTGATGTTCTTTATGAAATGTCTAGAGTTTGTTACAGATGACAGAGTCATTTCAGACTAGAATGCTACATTCTGACTTTTAGACTTGATAATGGACACACTCTGACTTTTAGACTTGATAATGCACACTTGAGGAGGATGTTATCTCATATACAGAACATGATTGCTGAGAAACAAATAGAACAGATCATTCATCTGGTACTTAAGATCAGTTTACTGTGCTCACACCCTAGTGGAAAGAGTCACAGAAAATGTTATGCGCAAACTACATTTCCTAGATCAAGTCCAGTTGTTGAAGAATAAAAAGACCGAATGAATAGTTATTTTACTTTTAGCAATGTAGATAACTATTGGATAAGGCAAGAACCTTTATTTTTTCTTTTCTCACCTTGAACTTTATTAGTAAATGATAATTCTTGAACAGCAAACATCACCAATTACTTTTCCTGTAGAACCTCTTGAGTAAAGCTGGCATTTCATAGCCAGAGACCATGGTAGTCAAAGACCCTAAGGTGAACTTGCAGCTACATGAAGATAAAACTGAGCAGGTGGACTGAGAAATGTAAACCAGGTTTACAAACATAATTCCAAAATTATAATATTTAGTCATGCTGAATTAAAAGGCAGTTTGTTTTTTAATGTTTTCAAGGTAAGGGATTCAAGGGTAATAAATGAGGAGGGTCCCACTGTTGACCTTATTTCTCTAAAATTAGGAGTCACAGATCAGCAAAACTCTTACACAGAAATCACAGCTTTGACCAGACTATCACCTCCCTTTTCTATCTTGCCTTTCTTTCCCATAATTGTTTAAAAAGTATGTATATACATATACCATACATGCATATATATCTCATATCATATCAAATAATTTCCCTTTTGCCAGCTTCTTCCAGATCCTCCCCCTCCATCCCTGGACAACTTCATTATTTCTCTCTGTCTCTCTGGTCTCTGCCTCTCTCGTTTCCTTTTTCTTGATTTGGGGTGTTATTTTGTTACATATAAAATGGAATTTCAATTTTCCCTCCATTTATTGTATATGAAACCCCTCAGGTCAGTTTACACTATCAGATAACTGTTTCTCAACTCCCTAAATCAATTCTTCCACAGGAACTGCCTCTGGATAAATTTAATCTCTTGGGTTGATAGCTATTTTTAAAATAATTTATAACTTGTACCACAAATTTTGACAGGCTTACAGGTCTCTTGCAGTTCCCATAAATTCTTTAGGAAAAGTACGGTAAATATTTCAAATACAGACACATTACTAGTAGATCTAATTGCTCTGGCAATGACATTGAACCGTTTCAATTTCCCTCTGAAGACAGTCTATACTGTCATAATGCAATGTTTTTCTATTCAAGAGCTTGTGGTAGCAGCAAAAAAAAAATAGCAATGAGTGTTACTTTAAATAGAAGAGCTATACTTGTGGGCTTTCAGTGCTGATATTCAGTCACCACTAATTTCATATCTTACCAGACAAAATTGTATTTTTATTTATTACTATGTAGAGGGAGTTTGAGACTCTTAAAGCTGACTGTATATGATTTAGAGGATAACTTAAGAGTTTTCTGGGCTAGGTGGACAGAAGTAGTCTACAGGCCTACATTGAACAGAATTATATTTATTTGTTTCCTTAATGAATTATGGGATATTTCCTGCCTTTCTCATTTGGGACTAGAAGTAGGGTAGTATCCACAGGGAGTGTTATCAGAGATTATTCAGCATGCAGAAAGTTTGAAAAGACCTTGATCCTTCATTCAAAGAGAACAACCAAAGAGGCATCACAGCATCTGCTTCCATAGCAATTCTCCCGATCATATGATTGAATAGCGCCTCTGAAGCTACACTCAAGAAGACACAAAATTAGATACATATGCCAGACTTCAACACTGGGCTTGGGCAAGTTCTAGAACAATGACCGTAAGTAGAGACCGTGCCATAACACGCATGGAGTTAGAAGAGATACAATTTAAAAACTTACATATTCTCTTAACTTTTAGACTATTTGATATCAGGATGAGTAAAAAAATGTTAATATGTATTTAAATCCACATACAAGCACACGTGTGTCTGCATATTATATACATATATGTATGTTTATATGTATGTATCTAATACCTAATAAATATATTAAAACAGAATAAGTGAGGAACATTAATTCTCAGAGAAATTGTGTGATTTTTAACATTTTGAAAAACAGATATTTAGATAATCTTAAATACATGAATAAAGTAGACAAACTGATGTTTCTTTTAAAAGACAAAGTGACATTTCTTTCTAAATTTGACATTAAAGTTTTCATCATAAGTCCCTCAAAATCCCAATTCTAATCATTACTGATTAATCCAGTTAATGAGTCATTGTTCATATATATCCTAAACTTTAGTGCTAACAAAACTGCAGGTATTTATAATTTGTGAGTACTAATATAGTCAGTCTGATAGGATGTAGAATTATTGATGAGACCAAGTTTGAGCTTGTTCATGAGGGAGCTTACAGACTAGGTTAACTGAGATAGGAAGAACGCCCCTAAATATGCGCAGTATAGGGCTGTGTTCATGGAAGAACATTAACCTAGCAGCAGTGTTCATGTCTTCTTACTTCCTGACTGCAGATGCAAAATAAGCCATCAGCTGCACCAAGCTACTGTGACCAGGACTTCTCTGCCACTGTGCTCCCAGATGCTCCTTTACTCAGCTGCTTCCTTTCAAGTATTTAGTCAAAGAAACAGGAAAAGAAACTAATACATAAATTAGAAGAGAGTTTTACCGAAGACAGTCAGCTCTGCAGGGTCGCTGTCTCTTTCTCCCACCATATTGGTGCCCACACAGGTATACATCCCTGCATCACTTTTCCTGGTATTTGAGATCATCAATTTTCCACCTCGGATCTAAATGAAATAAGCAAATGGAAATTAATAATTTTGATTATGTAAGGCCTGCCAAACTTATTGCTGAAAAATTAAGTTTTATTTTTCAAAGAATTTTGATTGTAAGTAAAATGGCTGTATAAACCATTGCATTAGATATGGTTTGATATATAGCAAAAGCCATATTTTTCTCTTTGCAAAAGCACATACTCAACACAAAACCATAAAGACCAAATTCATTGAAGTGGTAACTCTTCATAATAACAATAAAAGCAGAAACATTTGAATATATATTGCAATATCTACCTAGTATTTAGATTTTGTATAATTGTGCTGTCTCAATACATACATGGCATACATTCATATTTATAAAATATATATCTGAATATTCCAGGTAATGGAAAAACATGATTTTTTGTTGAAATAGTGTTGTAGCATAATCTTTTTGTATACTGTCAGGAAGTGTCTTTGGCAAGGCAACTTGGTTTTATAAAGAGCTGAGTGACCAATGGCTAGGAAGGAGAGGATAGGCAGGATTTCCTGGGAGAGGGAGGAAGAGGAGCCAAATTTGGTGCAAGGTGATGCCAGTGAGATGTGGACCAAGTTGGCCCTACAGAATGATGGAGAGGTGAAAAAGCTATGTGGCAGAACATATATTATAGAAGCATGTTAATTTAACTTGTAAGAGCTAGTTGGGAACAAGCAAACCTTTTATAATTAATAAGATGTCTTTGTGTCATTATTTTCAGTTGGTGGTCCCAAAAGAGAGTCAAACAACAAAATAACATATGTCTAGTCAAATGAAACATTTATTTTGAATAAGATACATTAATTCTCAGTTATTGTATTTTATCTAAATTATGAACTACCAAATAATATCTAATATAAATTTTATTTCAGTGTAGTCCTCATTTCCTTTTATAATACTGAATCTAATATAAAACTAGAGGTAGCCTGCAAGCTTAATGGCTACCATTTATATTTTAATATCAATGTATGAAGCATAAATGACTGCTAGAAACCTCTAGAGAGTTAAGATATTAATATTGCACTACAAAATCACAATTACATATTCAAATTGGTGCAATTATTAGTATAACATACACATTTATGTCTCACCAACTCCCATCCAAAATTTAATATGTAGTATATGGAAAATTAGCATTTAGATCCAATTTTGGTATTGATATGTTAACAGAGTTCATTCCGATGTGAAACTCAATGCCTCTAGACTTTCTTATAAATGGACTCACACTTATTCTCTCTTCCTTGTCATCAATTCGGACTTTATCTTTCTTCCAGTAGATGGTAGGTTCTGGGTGTCCTCGTGGGGGCTGGCACTCCAAGATTGCAGGCTCTCCAGCAGCCACTACCACATCCGTGGGGTTTTGCCGGAAGTCATCTCGCAATACTGAAGAAAAATTAAAACAGGTAAAAATATTATTAATGATACTATTCCATTTTGTCTTGCCAACATTAACTTCAAGTCGTACTCACGTGATAAATGCTGGGTATTTCTAGTGCACACATCCATATCTACTAGAAAAATATGTCAAACCCAACCTAAGTGTTCACTGATGGGGGATGCATTCACATATATTGGTTCTAAAATCCAATTTTAAAAATATGTCAAATGTCAATGAAATGAGACATTTATGATATAACTCTGAGCTGTAATAACCATGCAAGGTATGGAACATTTCACATAACGTAGATCTACTTTCTATTAAGAAAAGCATATTGGGTATGTGTTCGTGAGTGCATTTCAATAAATGTCTAAGATAAATTAAACCCTGAAGCAAGCTGTACACAGGTCGCTTATGATCCTGTGTACACATGGGCCTACGACTAAAGAGGAGTGAGACCTTTGAGAAGCTCTCTTGGTTGTGACATAAATGTGGGCTCACAGCTTTCCACACTTCACTTTTCACACTCATTGTTGACTTTTGCAATGCCCTAGCACCCACATATGAGGGTTTTGTTTCAGAACCCTCTGCATCCCCACCTGCCAAGTGACATCTGGGAAGCATGACATGCAGAATAGAGACACCCTTCCAGCACTGTTGCAGCCTGAATCATCCCTCTTTTCATTAGTAAGGAGAACAGCAGGTTGGACCTCTGATACAACCTTCAAAAATCTGGCATGTGTCAGATGTCCAAATGTAACATATCGATCAGTGTGATCAGTTCTTCTGCTGGCAAGATGGGAAATCTGCATGCCCTATCAGATGGAGAAAAACTGAGTGTGTTTGGCAAACAGTGGCTCTAACTATTTCAGTAAAAACATTCAAAATAGGAGTTGAGATTAGCTAACATGATGTTTACCTTCACTGTGCATGTTTCCCAGTCACATTCATTTTCCTTTTCTTTGACATCCTAACACTCACAAGCTTTGTTTTGTCTTACACAATTAGTTTTGTGTTCTTTGAGGCAGCCTCACTATGTAGCCCAGGTTGGCCTCAAATTAATGATTCTATGATTAACCTATATGTCAAGTATTGTGATTTCAGGTACATAGTACAGTCTAGCAAACAAAGTTTATTTTAAAGTATGTAAAGCTAAAATTTATATCTATTATATATATATATATAATCTATCAATCTGCATATATTCTTCCATTATCAATAGTACATGTACACACATGGGGTATGTCTGTTTCTACATGTATATGACGATGATGCATGTTCATATAGATGAATAAATGTGTATGTAACACACATACACACACACACACACATATATATATATATAGAGAGAGAGAGANTATATATATATATATATATAGAGAGAGAGAGAGTCACTAGATAACCTCATATAGTCTGTTAGAGAAAACAACTATTGGCATTGAGGATAATGTTAAGACAGCTGCCTTCCCTATCCTATTATTATGAGATCCATCTAGCCCTCTGCATTTTTCTTTGTTATGTTATGTCTCTAGGTTAATTTTTATTCTCCAAATTAAAAGAAAAAAATTCTCTTCTGAAAATAGCCCCAGAGAGAAAAGTGAATAACTTTTCAGGGTTTTTTTTTTTTAATCTCTTTCCTCTCATAACACATCCCGTAACACAGTTTTACATATTAATGAAATCATTGTCATGTAAGAGAAAAGTTTGTTTTCATTGCAGGAGCAGAAGCAAAGGTTCCAATTTGTTCACTATCAGCTTAGAAGCAGATTCATTTAAAGCGTTTCTCCTAAGGACAGGTGTTACACATTAGCACTGAGAAGTGCACAGGTTTTCTTTTTTTCCCCTCTTGCCTAACAGGCAAAGGACATGTGACATTTAGGCATGAGTACTGGCTTCTGAATGAAGAGAGGGAGGTGTACATTTTGACATTCAAACAAGGGATGAAAGGGTTAAAACTGGGGTTCCCTCTTGTAGGTATATCCTTCAGGGAGAGAGAGCTGGTGACTCATTTATATTCCAAATAGAGAACAGCTGCCTATTTATGCAATGCTAAGAAGTGTAAAAATATGGTAACGGGGTGATGAAACCCCTATGATATCCGGTCCTGGCAACAAATGGTGTTTTGGCAGACCCTCAATCTGTTCCAAAATGGCACATCTGGCCATTTGAAGGTCCTTCACCATTCTTGCCTCCTAACGACATGGTAAAGAGTCTTAGCTCAAATGGTACTAAAGATCACTGCAAAGCATTCTCAGAATCAGTCTTACATGCATTTGTAACAATTTAAATTTTGTAAAAGAGCTCTTTGACCTGTAAACAAAATGAGGAAAAATATCATAACAAACTATAAAGATGGCTTCTCTGAAACAATATAACATGTGTTTATGCATTCAAAAAAAAAAAGCAAAATGACTCCAATTTGCACATGAAGCCAAGAAATCTAACATCATCTGTAATTTTAGGCTTTCAGACTGTTCGCTCAGAGAGTAGGGAGAGATAATGGTATAATTGGTACTGTACCCTCTTCAACTTGTAATATGCTCTTTGGGGGTTTGCATGTAATGCAGCTAATTCGCATGTTCCCAGTCACACCAGTTCATTTGCTCCGAGTTGTGGGGTAAAATGTGTCTCTTCTGTCTCACTCAAACTAAACTTAAAGCAACTGCACATTACTTCTGACGGGTCAGTTTAACAGAGATTTTAACTGAAATTTTCATTTCCCCCCCTCTTTTGCTGCTTATGTTGGTGTGTGTTTCATAGCTGATACCACCAAAATGAAGCATTCTATAGTGGAAGAAGTTTCTTTAGTTTTTGGAAAAAATAAAACTCCCAAGGTAAATGAAATAAGTAACTTACATTTTTTAAAAACAAATAATTTTGTTAGTTTGAGACTATATACATCATTTCCCACTACCTTTTTCATCTTCCAAGCCCTCTCATATGCCCCTCTTTGATCTTTTTCAGACGCATCACCTCTTTTTAGTTAGGTGTTGTTACACACACGGACACACACACACACACACACACACAAAGTACAACCTGCCCAGTCTGTATTATATTCTTCTTATATGTCGTTTTTTCCTCACGGCTGACCATTTGGTGTCAAAAGCACGTGAATTGTAGGAAAACAGGAGCCTCAATCCTACATGAAGAAGTAAGGTAACTAAGGAATGCTGAAAGCAGGAAAAAGAGAAAAATACTGTAACTCAGAAATTTTTAAGAAATGCTTGAAAATTGTAAGAATCACAAGGCTTCCCATAATTTTATGAAAGCTCTGAAGGGAAGATGCTCCAGGATGCTAATCTACCTCATACAAGGAACTCCGGAAATGCGGCTTGCTGGGGTGGTGACCCCTGCTGGGATGAGCTTCTTTTTATTATTTATTTATTTGTTTGTTTATTTATTTATTTATTTATTTATTCATTCATTCATTTATTTATTCATTGTGACTTAGCTTTCTTTTTGTGTGCCCACGCTCCTCAAGAAACCCCATAATCTCACTGGTCCACGAACCTAGACTTGGGCAGAACCTTTGCTCTGGACTGTTATCAATGTGCTCTTGGGGTGAACAAAAGTTAATTCACGGTTCCCAAGTACAAGTCTCTCACGAGTCCATGTACCGCTGTTGTCCTCTTTTCGTCCATCCCACATTAAATGGTGGTCAGAGCTGTTTGAAGCAGAAAGATAGCAGCTTCTGCCCAGTCATCAGCAACAAAAGAGATTCCTAGTCTCACAACACTTGAAGACTCAAATTGCTATCAAAGTCCATCCTCGTGTGTACACAACAGCAGGATACTATTATAATATCCTATATACATTTCATGTCAGTTTATTATTTTAGAACTTGCATATTTGTCTCCTGTGATTCACCTCTCCTTTTTTCATTATTGTTATTATTTTTTTTTAACTAACCACCTCCTACCTCTTTTGTCTTAGGTAAGTACTTCTCTGGTTTTTATTTTTATAACCTAGTCAAGAATCATCATTCAGATAGTTCAGTCTTAGGCCATTAAAATAAATTAGCAATAATAATCAGGTGAACCTGAGCAATAAATCGACTTTTGAAAGATACATTTCTGAAACAGTACACCCAGGATCTCCAGTGAGGGCATTAGCAATGTAAAGTCTGAAAATGTTATTGAGAGAAGAAGTCATGCAGACCAGTGAATAGAGAAAGCCATCCTAAACAAACTAAATTGCTCACAAGAACAGTAATCTAAAAAGGAATTATAATGATAAGCTTGAATGGCAGCAGTTTCAAGCCAAAGGTAAGAAGAGAATGCTGAACCCGTGCTTGGTGCACACAGAACATCACCCAGTGTTTGTATTGTACAAGGGCCGTGAAAGCTGCACCATAGCCATCACTAATTTCTCTATAGAAACCTGAATTCAAGTTTCAAGCACACAGTTTAACCTTCCAATATAAAATCTCAGTGAACCACAACACTTAGAAAGAGAGTGCTTTCTGTCTTGCATAAAGCCAGATCAGGAAATTATGGGCTGTTTTGCCATTTTTAATGCTGAAAATGGAACTCAAGACCTCACACATGCTAATGATCACTCAGCTAAAACTCCAGCTTCCAGGATATTCTTTACTATAAAAACATCATATTTCATTAGTATATGTTCATTATATATAATAATGGATTTCATTTTGATATTTTCGTGTCTGTACTTAATATATTCAGTCTGTTCATTATCCTGTTTTTTCCATTTTCCTCCCCTGCTAATCACCTTCCATTTCTCAACTAGGTCCGCCTTTACTTTCAAGTCTTTTGGTGTGTTTGCTTGGGAGTGTAGTGTGTGTGTGTGTGTGTGAGAGAGAGAGAGAGAGAGAGAGAGAGAGAG
>LOEQ01001810.1:494713-520240 GCA_001685075.1 Bramus lutescens
AGAGAGAGAGAGAGAGAGAGAGAGAGAGAAAGAGAGAGAGAGAGAGAGAGAGAGTCTGTGTGTACTCATATGTGCACATGTATATGCCAGCCATGACCTTCATTACTGTTATTTACAGGCAAACAATGGTTTGCTCACAGAAAGATTTTTACCACACTCATAGCTATATTATTACAGAAAACATCTCTTTCTCCCATCACCCACCGACTATAAATAAATCTTTAGGGTATTGTGTGCCTCCTGTGATCCCACTCTTATACAACTGGATGCTGGTGGAACCAGTCTTGTGAAGGTATTTTTGCAAGCAATCACAAGTGGATCAGTGTTCAACGGTTGTGATTTGCTTAGAATTCAGTGTTCTATACTGTTACAGTTCATTCACCAACAGTAATAGTGGCAATTTGTTGAAGACTTTTGCATGCCAACCATGGCGTTATGTTTTACTGTAGATAATTTGAACTTGTGCTAAATATGTCCAGGATCCACACCTCATGTGTCTAACACTAGAACTTTGACAGTCATTGAGGTAACTAATATCCCACACCTTTTGCTCTATTTCTAGTATTTCTGTTACTGTCAAAACAAAAGGCCTCTATCTTCCTTAAATTACCAAAAAAGTATCTGATGACTTTAAACTCTTCATTGTAGGTATTATGGGTTTCCTGAAACAAAAAGAGTGTATCAATTTTTGTTCACTTTTTAGAGGTTTGTCATCACCACTGTTCTAGTGATGTGAAGAGACTGCCTGACCGAGGCAAATCTTACAAGACAAAGCATTTAATTGGGGACTTGCTTGTAGTTTCAAAGACTTTATCCATTATCATCATGGGAGGAAGCTTGGCAGCACATAGATGGGTGCAGGAGTAGTATCTGAGAACTTTACACCTTAATCTGCAAGGAGAGAGAGAGATCCTGGCCCAGTATGAGCATTTTCAAAGCCCACTCCCAGAGATACACTTCCTCTAACAAGGTCACACCTACCAGTCCTTCTAATCCCTTTAAACAGTTCCTTTCCCTGGTAATTAAACGTTCAAATATATGAACCTATGAGATTGATTCTGATTCATACTACCATAAAGTTAAAGTTAAATTGTCTCCTTAAGACAATTTCAGGTATTGCTTAGAACCATGTCTCTAATTATATCTGAAGACTTGTAACAAATATATCTCTAACTCTCATACTGAGGAACAACTAATTCAACTAATTATCAGTTTACATTAGAGCATGATGTTCTTCCTGTCAGAAGTATCTCTTGGCTACCTCTTTGTTCTCTGACTTTTGATGATTCATTTCTCCTACATGCAACTGATCATTGATTGTCAGTTCCCAACTCTTTCACAAGAAAATTCTTTTTATACTTAAAAAGTATAAACTGAAGAAGGAATTCTTCCAATGGTTCCTTATGGAAGGGCCACTCAAGAATTAATCATGTGTCACTCACTGGGTGATTGAACCATATGTCCAAAGATGTATACTGCAATCTTTCTATCATTTAATGTAGACTACAGTGTTTTCATTTTAATTTTAAAATGACTTTGTGAAGAAAAGTTTTAGCTGCTTGGATTAAATGGATGGTGCCTTTGTTTTGACTCCTCACTTTGTCTAATATAAAATCCAGACAGTTTGTGATATTAAGAAAACAGTAGATTTTGTGCAAGAACCAAAAATGATGACATAGATTATCAGACAGAATAGCAAATCTCAATCAACTATAGAAAAAATATGGAATGGCCACTGGTAAATACTCATAAATGAGGCACAGTATTTTCTTAATCACCACCACCATATCCCATCAAAGGTCAGCAGCTTCCAACATGTGAGAATCACTGGGTTCTTCTTGCATCTCTGAGGAAAGCTTGCTGTTTCTCTGAGGTCATTGCAGGAAGACATGCTTTGAGGGTAAGGAAGCTCCATGTAGGATCAAGCTTGTGAAGGAGCAAGGAAGATATTGTTGCTTGGTGGCATACCTGGGCAAATCAGCCCTGAAAACAGCACCAACTCTGAACTTCCTGGTTAAGTTTCCTTTCATATTAAAGTCAGTTTTTCTTTACAACACAAAGCTTCCCACTATAATACGGCACAGTAATTCCTATTTTTCTTATACTTTACTAAAAGACAAACCTTCAAAGGATTTGTCATTTCAAGAAATATTTCATTATATTCAACACAGTCACATTTAACATAACCAGAAAGGACAGATCAGCTATCAGGCACATACAGAACACAATCTTATTTGGGGAACAAATTATAAGTGGCTTCTCAGGCACAGAAGGGCAATGGGAAAGAAATTGCTCAGTAGGGAAACATCCTGTTACTGCTGTGCAAACTGACACCCTGGCATCCCTGCAGCACGTTGACAATTCCAGCCCCACCCCCTCCAGAAATAAGCCTTGTATAAGCAAATTCACTCAGCAAATGATGCAGATAAAGCAGCAGTATGAATTGGAGCATGTTGAATAAACAAGGATGCCCTGTGACTTGCTCATTTTCAAGTCATAGCACTTTGTGAAGCCTGGAATTCTACTGGGAATAAAATACACAAACACACAATTCACACAGGAGGAATGACCAGCGCCAAGCTTCTAGCCAAGTCTTTATTCTTCACTCCTGTTTTTAGCCTTGCTCTGTCCTCACCCACAGTATAATTTTAAGTCTTGCTAAGAGTGCCAAGTCTTCCTTAATGTTTTCCATTAATGTTTAAAATTGGCTGAAGGATTCTTAGAAATTGCATGGAAACATTGTGCGCTCTGTAATTTGTGTCCGTAACCTCTGTAATGCATATGTTCTCCTTGGGGACCAAATGTTGAGATCATTCATAAACTCTTGGATCACATGCGGCACTGCAAACTGGTGACATCTGACCATGGCAGACTCCAGGCCTGTCTCTGGCAATCATTTCCTTTGCTTTGCTGTGAAGGAGCCAGCACTTGGCATAACTTCAACACTTGGAAGTCCTATTTTTGGAAAAGCCTAGCATCTGATATTTGACAAAGTTCTGCATACCCTACCCATGAGCTTATGAGGAAGTTGTGGTTTGATGTTAACTAATGTTTAATCCGTTTTTCTTCTTTTTTCCCATTAAAGACTCCATGTCTACAAAATTGTTCATGAGGTATGGATGTTTGCAAAATCACAGGGAGTTCTCAATAAAATCTTGACACATTAGAAATTATGCTAGATACATTATGTCAAGAGGAAGATAGCATATAGAAGCATTGGTATTAAGCAAAATGTGTTTGGATGATGCATTACTTCAGAATAAAATTTACATCCCATTAAATATCTGTTCTTCCTGAATGACTGTCTGAGCACTTCTCCACAGAGGATTGAGGGCAGCGAAAATACCAATAGCTTTGAATATTAGAAAATAAGAGTACTTTTAGTTGAAAATCTATAGCTACAAAGACAAACTGAGTATCAAATAAGACAGCTCAATAGAGTCCCCAAAGGAAAGTCCAGCTTTTTTGACACTTCTCATAGTTCCTATTACTTTTATAAAATGTTGGTTTGGGAAGAAATAAATAAATGAGGAAGTAAACTAGTTTTTTAAATAGAATTTACATTGACAGGATAATTACAAGTGGTCATCTGTCTGATATGAGTTTTTCAACCTGGTTTCTATTCCATGAGTCTCAAGTCTTCTGCCAAAGCAGAGAAGGTGCAGGTGCCAGAGTGGCTATTGGTAGGCTATATTCTATGACCACTACTTAGGTGTTTTTTTTCTACCACTCTCCATTTATCCTTTAATCATAGAAAATAAATAAAAAATATGAGGGACGCAGTTACCATTTATGTATATTTATAAAAATTAATTCATTAAAGTTATTTAAATAGGACTCTAAGTTTATGTACAGAAGTAATATCTTTAAATTCAAAGTTCAGGATTCTTTTGTCTCCTATCGCCACATCTGTCCGTTTGAATGAAGGGAATGCAGAACAGGGTCAAGTAAATAAGTGCTGTCTTATGCAGGATCACAATATGTCATGTCTCTCCTCCCTCCTTGTTAGTCCTAACTGAAAGCATTAGCTTTTACAGCATTCCAACACTGCTCAGTTCACAGAGGTGCATAGCTACCGCAGTATCCCCCTGTCATGTTAACCTATCCCAGCAGCATCACGGAATGGTTGTTCTATTATATTCTCTCCCATGGTGCATTCTGATGTGTATGATCTCCATGAATTACAATGCCAAGTAACTGCCAGATGTCATGAGTTATAAACTCAATAGTCTAAGTATTATTACACATTAGGGCACCCTACAGTGCAAGGGTGTCCTGGAATTTATGTGTTATTTATTACCTATTGGCAGGGTCTCAAAGTAATCTCACCCCTGCTGATGAAATGAGGGTTGAAAAGAGAAGGTCAAGGTTAACCTTCCTTGTCAAGAACCCATGTTACTTTAATCTACTCTTGCTTTATCTTCTCACCTGCATGTGAGACTAACAGATTACGAATGAGAGAGACATATAGCATAAGACTCCTTGGACTTTCAGTTTGAATTGATATTGATTGATAATATCTATTGTTTCATGAGTTTAACATTTTATAATCACTGTCTCAACGTCTGCTAATGAGAAGACATATAAGGAACAGCATTATTCTTTTACTGAAAAAAATGAAAATTTGGGGAGTAGACTGGTTACTTTTGTCTGTTGTTCAAAACCAGGGAATGCACCAAACTACATCCGATGAAGTTTGAATTTCCATTACTTCGAGAATCAAGCGCCGCATGTCAGCAGAGTCTTGAATATGACCCATCCAATACTGAGATTTGCATATGTCCACATCGCAAAAAAGCATTCCTCTAAGCTCTCATGAATGTTGCTGAAGCAGATGCAGTCTGACGTCTGAGATTCTTCAGGAAATGTACAATTTGATGACTACATGACAAGGGGCTGACGTGTTTCCTAACTCAGAATGTACCATGTTTATTTTAAATTGGCTGATGAGAAAAAGAAAAGCTCTTACACAGCCCAACTCTACACCAAAGACTTACAGATTCTCTCCCCACCACCACCAAATGATTTCTGAATGCCACAGTTAACATGAAGCGGTCTCACTCCTCATCTACTGTAAACCCCCCAAAGCACCACCGTGTTTTGACAGCTAAACAGGAGAGGAGAAGCAATGAGCACAGCTCAGCACTTTCTCTGAATGCAAATGCTAGAAGACCATGCTTTCATTACTAGAGAAAACTGATCTTGCATCGCCAGAGTGACTGAAACACAGTGTACTTGACAACTTTTGTTTACCTATGAAAAGCACAATTTCTCACTGTATTCATGTTAAGTTCACCCTCCCTGCAAGTCTCTCCCTTTATTCTGTAAAAACAAACTGAGACTAGACACAAACACAGTCTTCCCAAAGCATAATGCATATCGAGTGCCCCTATGAGCATGTCATGTGTTTTTACAAAAGTTATTATTCTTAAAAATAAATGTGTGTTTTAATTAAAAAACTGCATTTGTTTTTTAATGAATGTGATATGTGTTGGTGAGGTACAGGACAGCACAGTGGGATCCATCAAGAGTTCAGGGCCAAGTCTTTACCCAGGGGACCACAAATGGAAATCTATTTGTTTTTTTTAGCTCTCAGGGATGTGCTACTTCTCAGCTACCATGTTTTCAAATTCACCTATGTGAAACTTGGTGAAGCCCACTTCCTTGTGATGTGGAATTCTCTGGAGGTTTTAAGTAGGGCTCAGTCACATTTTCCTTATTTCTAAGGTTGGTGTGGATAGATGTGATCACCTAGGCCCTGTAATATCATTTATCCTTGAAAGTGAGAAGGAGGTCCTTAGTCATTAACAGTTGAACATTAGGACAGAGAGATCAAAGATGAAGTGGTAGACATGTCTAAAGCATAGAGTAACTCTACACCTATTGGTGGATACAGTTTAGGTTGGATTTCTCCAAATACCATGCAATTACAAACAGAAATTGATAATTAGTACAAGTCACTATTATGAGATATGAAATATAATTTAGGCCAAAGACATTCAAGTGATTATTTACCCTGCAAGGTGCTAAGGGAGCAGACTTTCAGTAGTTCCTTTTACTAAAAGTGTATCTTTTCCTCAAGATGTTACAAACAGGATAATTTCTAAAAAAGTGATTTTTGCACAAAATTTAATTTAATCTTGGTTAATTGATACCAAATAGATTATATATTCATTATATTATTTTCAAACAGTTCTAGTTGTAGCTATTTATATTAAGTAAAAGAGATATTTTATCATTTAATCATTCACTTTTATTATTCCTCAACTATAGACTGCACATTCTATTCATCCTGAGCACTTTATAGCATATTTGGGGGTATGAAATATTTTTAAAAGATGTTGTTTTTTTTAACCATGTTTAGGATGTCTAGAGAAATTTCTATAAAGAACTCAGACAGCACAACCAGGAAAAAAGTTTGAATTATCTGAGAACAAATACAAAGAAGGGAAATGATGTTAGACACGACTCTGAGTAAGAGGGAGTCTCAGTGTGTGGTGGGGAATTGTGTTAATAAAGGGCAAAAAGAAAATAAACATACTGGAATGTGCTTGCATGTCCACAAACGTTAAGAAGACACAGAAGAATCCAATAATAACACATTCTACCAGAGAAACACAATCTTGGGAAACAAAGAATGAGAGCAAAAGATTTCCCCACATCTTCTTTGCCTTTTTTTCTTTCTTTTAAACCTTGTGAGTGCATTTATTAATTATAAATATGTGTTGCTAATTCTGTATAAGACAATTAAAGGAAAAAATGTCTGTTGACTAAGGGTGTTTTCAAAACCATTTACCCCTGCTGGATTTTAGCCATAGAGCTGTGACAAGGGTCTGGAAATTCAACTTCTGACAGGAGTCACTTGGGAGGACAAAAATGTAACTTTACAGAACAGTTGGTCCCCTCAATACATAAATCAATAAAACATATTTGGGATGGTGAAAGACCTTCTCATAGATCGGATCAAGATGCACCTTATTTATTTGATCATTATAAGACAGAATGCAAACTCATAGAATTTCTTAAGTTCTTTTCATTTAACATCAGTAAAAGGCCTCCATGGGTGGACAAAAGAAGAACGCAGGGTACTGAGATGGCCAGGATTACCAAGTGTTTCCTAACGCCACAAAGGAGAATTTAGTCAACAACTCACAGAGAAAGAGCTGACTCTGCTAAACTTAAGACCTGAGAACATCACATATGTTTACTATCAACAGATACTTTTAAAACCAATGTTTATTTATAGAAATAATTTTATTCTTTCCCATTTAACATATATTATATATGGAATTTATGAATGCATATAAAATACACAAATGAAAATTGAAGTGACTTCTCTTTAAAATATATAAAAGATTATCACCACAGAAAACTTCATTCGTGAAGTTTTCCCTAGAAGATGTATAAAAACCTTTGCCAAACATTATCTAAAAGTTACTTTATTCCCTTTGATATTCCTATAGTTTATATAAATAATTTCAAATATAAAGCAAACGTTTGATTTTTACATAAATGAATTAGTAGATGTTGCCTTCCTGCAATCCCAGCACTCAGGAGCGGGAGGCAGGATGACCAGGATTTTAAGACCATTCTTGGCCTATACAGGATGTTCTAGGCAGCCTAGCCCACATGAGACCATTTCTCAAAAACAAACATAGATTTAAAAAGACGTAAAATTATGTATATGTGTACAGATAGAGTTTGGTGATATTATTGAGTATCTTTGTATAGTTATTTTATAGGATGATAGTATGTCAGACCTTTAAAATGCCTATAGTCCACCTTAAACAGTAAACTGAAATTGGGAGAGTCATTTCTTTAGCAATAAATTGAATTTTGTCTTCTAATTTTTGGGTTTGTGATAGTCATCTTATGAAAGCTTTAGTTAAAGCTTGTTAAAACATATACAAAAAGGAGACAGGTTCACTATTACTATAGTATTATGTAAGAAATACAAAGCGCCTTATTATAATGTTTCCAACTTGAAAAAAAAAACAGAAAGGTTTCCTATATATTTCCCACTGTGCTTAAAGTTAAGCAACTTTAAGTTGTAATTTTAATTTTGTAACAATGTATTTAGTTAGTTAATTATTTTGCTGCAGAGTTTGTATTTTTTCCTCTTCTTATTTTTCTGGGGAGGGGTGGGGGTGTCAGAATTTCTCTGTGTAGCCCTGGCTTTCATAGAACATACTCTATAGATAAGGCTGGCCTCAAACTCATAAAGATCTGCCTGTCTCTGCCTCTGGAGTGCTGGGATTAAAGGTGTGTGACATAAAGGTGGATAAATAAATCTTTTATAACACTGTGCATTCCTTACTCTGTCTTCTAGAATGCTTTCTATATTTTACTCCCACTAGCCATTACTCAGCTGTATACAGCACTTGAAACTTTCTAATCTCAAGATATAGTCAGTTCACTCAAAATGAGTGTCCTAACTATGCATTTTCTTCCCACTTAATGACATCTAGCTCTGCCTTCATGCTGTGTCCCAAGAAAGTCATGCTTTAGTACCAAGCTCTCCTGGGTCTTTAGCCCTACATTTACATTCCTACCTCATATCTTCAATATCTTGGATTTAATATGACCAATATTAAGGTCTTCTTCTTATCATAAAGTTGTCCTTTTCTTTAATCTTTCATGATAGTACCTGGTACCATCATATAAAAATTGTTTAAGGAGTCATTCTTCTTCCATTCCTTACGCACGCATGTGCACATACACACACACACACACACATACACACACACACACACCTATATCATATAGTGCATTAGTGAGGACCTCTAATGGTGGTATGCCTCCTGATTCCACTTTTTGCCTCCATTCTTTTCATATTATTTGATACATCATCTTATTGGTTGTATGGCTGTTGATTGAAAACTCTTCTCTTGGATATGGATCATCCTATATTCTATTCTTCATACAGCAGGTTTTATTTAACAAACCTAGTTACACTTTGCAAAACTTTGCAAAGCATTCTTCAGTGCATTTTAAAGAAAATGAGTATCTGTGCTGCCCTGCAGTTCATTTTAAGATATACTCTCTCATTTATAGTAACTATATCTCCTGCTTCATTCCCTTTCCAACACATAGAGATCTCTCTACTAGAAAGACAAGTGACTTTCTTTGTTTCCTTTCTATATTCTTCATTCCACATAGCAAACAGTCTGCCCCCTCCAATAATTACTCCCCATGTCTTCTTTTCAGTAAAATTTCAAGTCTCAAGTTACTTGTGCATCTGATTACCATTTCTAATCTCCATAATCTAAAGACAAGGCAGGAACAATGTGTCACATTCCTGCTTTTTCCCTCTGATGCATATAACTTGTTTTATTTAAGGCAGTTAGGTAAGTTAGTAAAGCAGTTACCTCTTTACCTTACTGGCTTAAATAAAATATAAGCTCCATAAATAGAAAAAGAAATTTCAATTTTTAACTGTTACATTTCCAAACTTGAGATAGCCGTCCTTGGCAAGCAACAGGCACAAATTACCATCTTTATTGAATAAAAAGAGGAATAACAAATTGCACTTTTATTATTAAATGTGATAAAGTTACTTATTATTCATCCATAGCAGAAAGTTCCTCTGTAGTTCCAAGTTGTACTCACTTAGTGTATGAGAAATGTTTGTTTTATCAATGAAAATAGTACTCCTAAAAAGGAATAATTATGTAACAGTCTTCCATGGACTGCCACTACTTTCTTATTTTTAACTTAATACCTAATTCACAAATATATACAATTCCTACAGTGCTGTAAATTTAGGATATCTTTTCCTTATCATACCAAAAGAATAAAAATTTTAAAGACCATGTACTGAACCTCCACTTTAAAATATTTTTCTACTACTTTCCTAGTAGATGAATTAGACCCATGCATGTTGCAAGACCAAATTTTCCCAACTGAAATGTGAAGGGAATATAATAATGATCCTGTAAGGGAGAAAACTTTATGAATGAAAAGACATAAATTTCAAGATTCTTAATTTTATTCTGTCAATATGAATGAACAGGAGGCAAGAGTAAAAATAGATCATTTTTATTCTGGAAAACACTTTAAAAATATTGTGATGGAAAATTAGATAAAATGAATATGTTTTATGAATCTGTAACCTAATAATCAAAGCGTATTGAAGATAATCTAACTTGGTGACTAAGGTCTTCATTATAATCAGCATTGCACCACACTGTGAGATGGTGATTTCAAACATTAGGCTAAGTCTATTTTTAATTCAAAATTCAACATGAACATTTTTATGTGAATAAATTTCTAATATGAGCTGATTTGATTCAGTGCATTTCTTCATAAGAAAGAACAAAAGCCAAAGCCGAGTGATGATAATGATACTGCTTAATCTGTCTAAAACTTATGTTTTCACAAACTCAAATAATTCCTGTAAATTCCAGGAAGTCGACTTGGATTCATTTTGAACAGGTAAGTTGTGCTCCAGATAAGCACTATCAATCAACAGCCAAAGCCCCCACCACCTTTCCCTGGTCTTGACATGCCCCACCAATTACCAGGACCTAAAGAATTTTTTTCCTAAATTTAACCTTGTCCTCTGTTATGCCAACATCTTTCCAGGTACAAAAGCTTCCAGGTGGTTCCATATAGCCTGGACAATAGAGTGAAAACAGTCTGCTACTCCAGGACATGCCATTGTGGCCAGCATCCCAGCTTTTTCATGTCCCCCAAAGATGGTAGATACCCGAGATCAGCAAGAATCAGTTTGAGGAACCTGGCAACCCATCCCTGCCCACCTGTTATTCCCTTTAATTTCCCTAATGTTTTAAAATAAGAAAAATATGGAGATGTTAAGATTCAGGCATTACACTGGCACCTGGCACCTGGCAGGGTGCACTTAGACAGCACCCTGGCCAGCCCAGGATCCCATATCACTACTTAGTCTGTACGCAATGCAAAGGTCCCTTTAAGAGCTCTGCTTATTCCCATCCTGTTTCCAGTGTTCTTCTCAAGAGTTCTCTCTCTCTCTCTCTCTCTCTCTCTTCCCTCCTCTATCCTTTTTACCTCAGTAAAACTCCTCACTCAAACTTTACCTATGTGGCATATTTGTTTCTTGCCTGTTGTGAGGCCCCTGGCTCTCTACCACCCAGGTCTCTTGCATGCATAGGTCTCTCACATAGGCACCGGCTGTGGTTTGGACTCATCCAACACCAAGAATCCTCTCCTGCAGAAGTGATTAAAATATTACTTTCTTTACTAGCAATGAGCACTGCTGTGATATTAATGTATGAGCCTTTAGCCTAAACTACTGAGGTTTTCTCATCTTTCCCTACTTAAATTTAATTCTACTTTTGGAGACTGCAAACTTTCAAATCATTTTAATTTTTTTCTCTCTCTTTTCACTTACAATTATTAAAAATCTGGAAAATATGCATAACCTTACTGCTACTGGCTCATATACAAATCAAATTTTTAGAGATTTTTGCAATTATAAATAAGAAAAGAAGATTGCCTCTTCACCCATTCTTATCTCTTTGTAACTTATTATTTGGGAATTTCAAACATGTATACAATATATTTACGTCAAATCCACCATTCACTCCCACTTCATCTCTTCTAGTATACCTCTCCTCACATATATCTTCTTACCAAATTAATTTCATTTTGATGTGGGATGTCTTTCTGTGTCTGTGTTGCTTTTATTGGTTGTTGAATAAAGCTGTTTCAGCCAAAGGCTCAGCAGAGTAAACCCAGGCAGGAAATCTCAATAGAGATATATATATATATAGAAAGAGTAGATGGAGTCAGGGAAACACCTTGCAGCTGCGGAAGGAGACAGACACCAGAACCTTACCAGTAGGTCACAGCCTCATGTTGTTACATAGATTAATAAAAATGGGTTAATTTAAGACATAAAAGCTAGCTAGAAATATGCCTAAGCTATTGGCCAAATAATGTTGTAATTAATATAGTTTCTGTGTGATTATTTGGGTCTGGGTGGCTGGAAAAAGAATGAGCATTCTCCATTTACAAATGGCACCAATGTGTGGCAAGAATTTCCACATATAGTTGGAGAAAGTTTTTTTCTTTTTTATTGATTTTATTGAGCTATACATTTTCTCTGCTCCCCTCCCTACCTTTCTCCTCAGCTTCAACCCTCTCCCAAGGTCCCCATGCTCCCCATTTACTCAGGAGATCTTGTCTTTTTCTACTTCCCATGTAGATTAGAGAAAGGTTTTTGTTGTTGTTTTGCTTTTTAAATATTCTAGATTAAAAAATAATAGAGTCAAGCATGGCTTCTTGGTAGCAGCATTGTCTCAGGTGGACACTGCTTGCAACAAGCAGAAATATGGCTCATTTAAGAAAATGCTTTCTTGCTCAGCATTAGCAGCAAAAACTGTGTGACTCCTGATTCATGATGGACCAGTTATGGAGCATTTGAATAGGGTCTTTGAGCACTGTGTCACAAATTACTTCAGGGCTATGTAGACCCACTGTATCCCTGGAGTTAGGGTGCTGGGCATGACTCTCAGAGGTTGTGAAAATTCCTCTGTCATGTTGAACAGTGTGGATTCAATAGACAGGGCCATGGTGTTGGTCCTAACTATGCCCTCTTCAGCATTTAAAAAAATAAAAAGGTGTTCCTGCTCAGAAAATGATTACAGATATGCAATAAAGAGAGATTCAGACAAAAACAAACCTCATACCTCTGAGCAGGTTACAGTATGTTTAAGAAATGTATATAGACTTGGGTTAGAGAGGAAAAAGAGTATAGACAAGAGTACAGATGATCATAGATTAAAGAAGTAAAGATAATAACAGAACAGAGCTAGGTGGGGAAAACTAAATAGAACGCTAGGAGGAAGAAGGCAGAGTCAGAGAGACACCATGGAGCAACCACTAGAGATAGACATGCTGAAACTTTGCTGGTAGACCACAACCTTGTGGTGATATACAGATTAACAGATGGGTTAAATTGGAAGATGTAAGAGTTAGCCAATAAGAAGCTAGGGCTAATGGGACAAGCAGTGATTTAATTAATACAGTTTCTGTGTGGTTACTTCAGTTCTGGGCAGCCAGGACAAACAAGCAGCCTGCTTAAAACAAATAAATATTAAAAAGTAATAGAGTTAAAAAATAAGTCAAGTAAAGATGAAATATATACAGAGAGTCAGGTCTGTGTATATTATTGTGTTTTCTTTGAATTTTTTGACTGTGAATGAGCTAAATACAGGGAGATATTTCATTGTATGGGCTGATAAGCTAAACTAACACCTATATTTTAAGGTATCTTGACTTCAAAATTTGAGTCAAAGGATATGCTACTTTGGAAAAGAGTTTCTGCTTTTGTTTCCACCGAAGATGAGAACCTGTTGATTCCTTCCAGGCTAATGTGGTTTGATGGAACAAGAACTCCCTGAAAGTTTTCTTTTGAGCCCTAAAATACTTCACCCAACAAACAGCAGGAAGCAGTTTGGAGAAAACAACACCCAAATTCCCATAATTATTGTTTAAAAATGTCTGTTTTCATTTAAAAGTTTGGATATAAATTGTTAATGGTCATAGCCAATCTCTTTTTTAAAAAAATAAGGGAGATATGACATAGAGATGAATACTTTGCATTGGTATGGATCTTGGTCTATTGATACAAATTTAAGATCAATTTTGTTATGTGTATTTCTGTTCTTGTTTAAGGTAATTGTGCAGCTGATGTGGGATTCCCCTCTGTGTGCTGTTAATATGTTTTATTACCATTGGTTAATAAAGAAGCTCTTTTGGCCTCTAGCAGGGCAAAATATAGCCAAATATATACAGAGAGTAAGCAGAGTCAGGGAAACACCATGTAGCTGCTGAAGGAGACAGACACTACTGGAATATTACTGGTAGGCCACAGCCTCATGGTGATATATAGATTAATAGAAATGGGTAAATTTAAGATGTAAGAGCTAGCTAGGAATACACCTAAGCTATTGGTCAAGCAGTGTTATAATTAACAAAGTTTCTGGTCCTGGGCAGCTGGAAAATGAACTATCAGTCTCCCTTTACATCATTTTCTTCTCCCTTTTTTGAAAAATAAACTCACTGAACTCAATTAGTGCTGCCCATATGTGCATGGGTATAGACCAGTCCACTGGAGGATAGGTAACCTACCATGGGCCACATGCCTGAAGAAGACTTTCTCTCCCCTCTCCAGCTGCAATCAACTGCTAAAACCTCCATGGCTAGTGTGGGACTCATGAGCGCCCTTCCCTAAACATGTTGGATATTTGACTGGCTTGGTCTTGCTCAGGTCTTGCACAGGTAACAACAGCTGCTGTGAAGTCATTCATAAGGGCAACAATGATGATGTTCATTTTCCTTTAAAGATAAGCCTAAAGATTATCATGATTGAAAGTATTCAATTTTTATGTCTTTAATACCAGAATTTAGGAGGTAGAAATAGGAGGATCTCTTTAAATTTGTGGTCAGACTGATCAACGTAGTGATTTTCAGGCCAGTCAGGGCTACATAGTAAGGTCCTGTTTAAAAAAATAATAATAATATATTTCAAGATTGGTGTCGTTTGTCTTCTCAAAGCTTCTACCAGCTAATCTTCAAAATAGGAATTACTTTATTTAGTGTTTAAGATATCAAAAATAATGAAGACTAAGTACTTTTTGGCATTTATGGCACCCTTTGCCTAGAGCAAATATTCATTTATTCTCATGGTTTTCCCTAATCAAACAGGAGATCAATGGAAATATTTTACTGTTTCTTATAAAGTATATTTCTTTTCACAATAATAATTCTATTTTTGACTACATAGCCATATAAGAACATTCTTAGACTGTTCACATTAAAATGGGAATATTAGCATAATAGAATATTTTGCTGATACAATATATATTTGTGGTTTGTATCAGAAAAATAAAGCAACCCAGCTAATATAGCTGACAGATGTCTAAAGACATTTATCAAAGTATTTTGGTCAACAATTTTGATTTTAATTAATTTAAGAAAATGACATATTCATCTGGTTTTTGACAGAATTTCTCAGTAATATGTGAAACAAGAAGGTCAAGTGTTTTAAACAAAAAAATAGTCATTAGGCTGCAGAGGTGGCTCATTGGTTAAGAACACTGGCTGCTCTTCCAAATAATCTGAGTTCAGTTCCCACCACCCATATGGTAGCTCACAACTGTCTGTAACCTCACTTTCACACAGACATCCATGAAAGCAAAACATCAATAAAATAAATAAATAATTTTAAAAATTTGGTAATCGATAGAAATATAAAGAACCACTTTAATCTATCAATAATCAATGTTGTACCTAATTCTGAGCAGTAAGAATTTTGTACAATTTAAATTTTAGTAAACTCCAGCATTAAACAATGTTTGTTCCCGATGCTTAGTAAGCATTTAATTATTATTGAATACAGATAGTTTTGAAAACAATCTAATTTTTAAATTATTTTATCTGTGTATTTTGCCTGCATGTATGTATACCACATGCATGCCTTGTGCCCATCAAAGCCAGAAGAGTTTGGATCTTCTGAAACAGAGTTACAGAGTTACAGATGGTCGTGAGCTATGTGTTGGTGCTGGGAATTGAATCCAGGTCCTTTGGAATCACATCCCATGCTTTTAAGAACTGATACTTTTCTTGAGCCCCTATACATTTTCTTCTTGCATCATTTCATTGTGCCTAGTCTTACATGTTTTCCTCTCCTTATAGTTTGAAGTTGCTAAGGACATATTTGCAAAGCTTACAATGCTTAGCTGTATAGCACTGGTCATGAAAATCTGAAAAAAAATGTGTAAGATTGTAGAAAGAACAGCAAAAAAGGTGAAGTATTTGGAAGGAAAAAATAAAAGTTAATCATAGGCCTACTGGTTTCTGGAGAACCATAAATAATCTGTTCATGACAGTTTTGCTGTTTCTTCACCAAATGCCTGTTTAATTTTAAAGAGAAAACAAAAAATCAGTTCAGCCCACCTTCTGCCATCTTTAATTGACTTCCTGGAGAGTGTTATCAAGGGCTACTCATGCAGGGCTAAGAAAGCCTGTGGACTGCACACACATGGCAAATCAGGTTATGTTTGACTCCACCAAGTGTAGAGGGAGATGTGATCTGTACTCAGTGAGAGAGCAAGCACCAAGGGTTATCTGAATAGCAACGAACATCTGTCAACACTCTTGAAACAGAGGCATGTGGAATGAGAGAGTGGGGAGTTCAATGCTCTGATGAAGTTTCCCAGCATGCCTTCTGTCACCACATTTCTATGGTTACATTACCCAGACTTTTGTTTGATGATGAGAAATAAAAGACACCTGCCTGCAGAATCTTATGCTAACAATTAATGTTTATTAGTCAGGGCGCACACTCATCCATGATGAGCTCTCCTATGTGGAGATGAAGGATGGTCTGGAAGAATTAAAGCCAGACTAGTAATCCTGGTTACATTTCAAACATCACCCACTTAGAAAGAGCCTCACATCCAAGATCTTTACTTTGGGTTGTGGCCTTGGATTGTTGAGATGAGGTTTACTTGCTTTCTCTTCATTTTGCATTTGCCACTGAATTTCTCACTTTGGTACATTACAAAATGTCATTGAATGAGAACAGAATAAAAATTCTGCACACTGCTTTCAGCTGATTACATTTTTTTTTGCTTTTGTGGAAATCTCCTGGAAATATTTTCATGTAGATGAATGCTAATTGATCCCAAGACTACACATACCACACAAGCAAAACACAAATGTCTATATTTCATGTCTAAATGTGTATGCCTTGTTCAATTTTAGTTTGGGATCTTTAAGTTCTGCTTTTATTTGCCTTCTCTCCTCAACCACAAAAAAGTTCAAAACTAAACCATTGAAAGAGCTTCTGACAGCATTGCATTCAAGTAGTTGACACCCAGTCACATTGTATTTAATAGTACCTGTAATAGTATATATAAAGTATGCTGTAATAGTAGGATAGGATTTTACTCTAGGGTATTGAAATTGGGTGCTCATATTTCAAGGAGAAAAAGTAAATGTTCTCTGGATTTTTTTTTATCTCTCTACAACAAGAAGACAGAGCCTCATTACCCATGTTTGTTTTTACTTGAATCATAGGAAAGGAAATACAAATTTCTTTCACTGTTGAAGACTCCTTCTCTACCTATGAGCAGTTCATTAAAGAAGCATCTCAGTTTTATGAAACTTAAAAATCTTACTATAAAGAGAAGCAAGAAAAGTGATAAATATGATCACATATACATGAATACATTAACATGGAAGCATTTAATGATGGAATTCGGTACTTATTTTCTATTGCTTTGTATTAAGTTTTTCTTTTTCCTCCTCATCCCTTTCTTCTACTTCATCTTCTCACTATGAGTCTCAAGTCTCAAGTCGGCCTTGGATTCAGGATCTTCTGTATGTGCACCATCATTACTGGCTCACACTGATATTCATTAAATGAATGGCACAAGTTTATTGACTATTATTTCTATTGTTTTTTTAAACTAAAAACTTCTATTTAAGTTTCAAGCACAACCATTTGTCTTTTCAATATTTTCACAATGCCAGCTATTACCAGCATTTTTTAGTGCTACGATTTTTAGTTGTTTTTTTTAAAAGTTGTTCATACATATTCTTTCCCTCTGGTATAAGTGCAAAAAGAAAAAATTCTATAATAATTAGAACTGTTTCAAACAATTTTTTCAGCTGCTTTAATGATCCAGTGTCCCCTTTTTCAGGGGACTGAGAAAAGTCTCTGTCATTAATCAAGTACGTAAGCTTTGCTAATTACAGTAGTGACTCCACTCATTGTAACAGCAGGTAACCTGGCTGCTTCTTCTAGAGGCATTAGAGACTCATTCTTTCTGCTCTCCTTAGATTACTTTACCTTTCAAAGAAGGCAGTGAATAAAAATATCTACTTCCCATCAGCAGGAGTGAATTACTCATCCATTTACTCTTGTCACCTCCTAGCTTTAAGTTACTTTTGCTCAATGAGGTGATGGCCGACTAAATTATGGATGGAGCCTCAGTTTAGGAATGTGTGCCTTATCAATAGAAAGTAACTGGTACAAAGTATGATGAAGTATGTGCTTCCCCTTTCTGTGTATTTAGCAGTAGATCAACATTCATTGAAAATGAATGGATAGAAACAAAAGTAATATGAATAGTTAGAAAGGAAGGAATATATAGGTCAAATTAAGTGAAATTAACTGTAGTGAAATCATGGTGTTAAGAGTTCATGATGAATAAACTTCAGTGTGAATGAAACACTGAAAGGAAATGTCTCTATTATTGCCAGACTGTGGAACGTGGCAAGCCAGATACACTATGGACGAACATATATCTCTATGTAGACAAAGCAATAGCATGTTTGAAGCAATGTTATACAATAAATAGGAAATTAAATATTGACAGTTTCTTGCCTCAATATGTATTGGAATACATAAACAAAAAGGCCACAGTCTCCTGGCTTGCAATCAAGAGAGGCTTAATTATAAGGAAGTCAGTGGCTTAATCTAGGAGTGTGACCCATAAGATGACAATGGACAAATATGGAAAGTGATGATGCTGGCCAGAGAAAGCTACATTTAGCAAGGTCAAAACCCAGAAAATACAAAGACAAAACCCAAATTGAATGCTTACCTTAAAAAAAAAGACAGCTATGTTTATATTGGTAAGCAACAGAGTACAAGTGGACATATGCATCAATGTGATGGACAAGGCTAAAATTGCACAAAAGGAAAGGGCCAATGTGTATTTATATCTTAAAGGGACAACATTCTGAAATTACACTATTTAAAAGGCCTAATTAAGATTTTTCACATTCTTTCCTCTTCCTCCTCCTCTTCTTTTTTCATTTTAATGAGGGGAGTCAGTCAAGTTCCAACCACTGAAGGGGAGGCAGGATCTAGAGAGAATGAGTTGATGAGATAGACAAACCAGAAAAACAGCAAATGCTGGTGAGATACTTTACCCCTTCACAGTCTACCATCTAGTGACTACAATTTTCTTCACGAAGGCTCATGTTATGGAAAGCTGCTTGATATTTGCTTTGCTTTGATTTTTTAATTGCTTAAAATTTATCAAAATGATTGCTACAATACTATCCCGTGTTACACACTTAAGAGGACCGAAGAAGTAATGGCTAATACAACACAGGTTTTACCTTGTAGGAACTAAAAGTCTAGAGAGAACTATACCTAAAATGAAATTATCTATTAATGGAGAATATTAATACACTTCAGAACTAATCAGGAATATCAACTAAAGTTTATATACTTCACTCTAATGATTCCTTGGTAGGAGGTGTCATCATTTATAAAGAGGTGGTGTGGGACGGGTCCCATTAGGAGTGCCTGTTGGTCACCCGAGGCCTCGGTAGGTCCCATGGCAGGTGGTCCCCTGGTGGGAGACAGACAGAGACACCGTGCAGAGAGAGTTTGGGTATAGAGTTTATTTAGTGGGTTATGAAGAGGGAAGGGAAGAAGAAAGGGGTAAAGGGGAAAGGTGGGGAGAGGGGCAGAAGTTGCCGCTCAAGAAAGACGGGGGTAGGGGGGAGAGAGAAAAAGAAAGAGAAGAGAGAGACAGAGAGAGAGAGAGAGAGAGAGAGAGAAAGAGAGAGGATTGGAGAGGAGGTCAAAGCACAAGATCCTACAATTATCTTCTCACTTTATTTAATAAACATTAAATATATCAAACTTTAAGCAGTTTTTGCATTAGCAGCTGAGGATGCAGAGCTGGTCCCAACCTACAGGACCCCAAAGCATTCTTTCTTGTTTCTAACATTGTGAAAGCAGTAAGGCAAAAGTCTATGATCTGAGAAGTACAAAGAAAGGAGCTATGAGATCATAATAAATCAGGGAAGTGCAGGGATAATAAGGAATATTTCAGAAAAAATAAGGGAAAACTACAATAATTAAGGTAGAGAACACATCTCTGGGTTGTTCGGAGACTCTTTTTAGAACACTTCAACTTACAATCTTGGTTTTATATTGATTGGGTCACATTTAGAAGCTCAAAATGATTTTATGAGAAGACTTGGATATTGCTAATGTTAGTACAAAATGTGTTTTTAGCTTTTTTAAATTTTTATTATTGTGATTATTAAAAATTTACATCTCCTCCCCTCCTCCCAATTCCCTCCCCATTCCTCCCTCCCCCTCCCCCTCCCTTTCCAGTCCAAAGAGCAGTCAGGGTTCCCTNCGAGGTCTAGGAAGGTGAGCATCCACACACACTAGGCTCCCACACAGCCAGTACATGCAGTAGAATCAGAACCCAGATCCATTGTCCTTGGCTCTCAACACGGACTCTCTGAACGTGTTTTAAGCTATTGACAATTTAAAAAAAATAACTCTGATTAAAAAATATTTTTGTAACAGCTGTCCTGAGTTCCTTAGAGATTTGCGAGCATTCTCAAATACATTTAGGGCTCCGGAAAAAAAAAATGTATCTATGTCAGTTTAAATGAATATAGCAACTGAAACTGACTGATGAGTGTAATATACCATGAAATAATATTGTGGGTTTGGGGACATGTTTCTCAGCTTCGTAAGGGTTCAAACGGGAGTTAAAAGAATATCTCATTCAGGATTTCAACGAAGGCTTCATTTTAGTTCTTTTGTACCTAGGTTTACATGATTCTGACTATATAAAAAATAATATTTGCCTTTCCTGGCATGTGCTTTTACCTTGTCTCAAATTGTTAACACCACAGAAAAATTTTCAGTATTTCTGAAGAGTAAAGACTTTAGAATTATTCTACGTATTCAGCAGTCCTGATATTCACAAGTCAAAAGTCTCAGATACAAATAACTAAGAACAGTAGTTTTTTATAGTAACTAATTGTATTTATGGAAGAAAAAAGTAAATATTTATTAAATGTGATAGTTCTAATAATGATGATCACACTTAGGGACACTGTCACACCGTGAGTACCACAGTGCATGTATGCTCTCTAAAACTCACACCTTCTGAAGAGAGTATTATGCATTTCAAAGATGTATGCTTGAACTTCAGAAAGTGAATTTCCAGAGGTCATATAGCTTAGAGATGAAAATCCAGCGATCTTTGTGACATAAACCATGCCCTCTTTTCACACGTCATACTAGAAAGTGGCCTCTGTTAGTGTGAGTAGCATCCTCCTTATTCTTTGTTAATGGTAGGGATGAATTGTCTCATGTTCTTCACAGAACACTGAACAGAGATTTATGCAGCTTAACAACTTTCCACTCAAGTTTAGATAAGAAACTACAAACTTTATAACATGAGCATTGAGAAAATCTCCCAGAGGTCCATGCATAGGGACCATCTCAATTTTTGTAGTCAGGTATTCATCACACGGATAAAACCAAAGTTGCAGGCACACAGAGAACTCTAAACATTTTTTTTATGTTTACAGAGGTTTCATAAATTTATTTCACCCAGAACTAAAATAGTAGCTAACTCAGGAAAAATGCCTTGCAAAATGCTGAGCTTCATTATTTTTATTTCAGGATCAGTTACATACAAGACGCCTGTAATGCTTCCCACAAAGGTTTCTGCAGTGCTGTTCATATAGTCCAGTTCTCCTGGTAATAAAATGCTAGTTGATCCCCCCACTGCCCCTTGAAGGGCTGACTTTGCTCACTGGGAGACATCACTTTTTTCACTTGAATAATTTTGTGTAAATAAACTCAGATTTTGCTAGCTAAGCACGTGGAAGTCATATAAAGCACACCTAATCACACAGTTGAAGCATTCAAAATGTACTATATTGCAAAGGCGGCAGTGCTGTTTCTGTCAAAACCTGTCGCCTGATGCAGAAAATGGTTAGTTTTATGAGTCGTTTCTCCGGGAACTCTAATGCAAACAAAGCTAGATGGAGATCTGAATGAAGGACACGGATTTCTTTCTTCTCTTTCCTGAATGAAACTCAACCAAAATGAGAACCTCTTTATTATTAAAATTAGCACGTGTTTTGTTAAATAGGGAAAATCTCTGTAACGCATTTCAGTGTAAAGATTGACAGCACATTGCATTTTCCCATCATAGGCCAGAAAACTTTTGCCAAGCCTGTGTCTACCTGGTCCACTTTCATCTGTGCTATTCTAATTCAACATCTGACCAAAAGCCACATAGGGAAACAATAATGGAGAATACCTTCTAAGTTATTGTTAATCATTAAGGGCTGAACTTTCATTTGATAAATAAAAGTGTATGGACCTTAGCTATTTGTTATTTGATTGATTGATTGATTGATTGATTGATTGATTGATTGAATGATTGATTGTGGTGTGCTTATGCATGAGTGCCATTGTATGCAAGTGGAAATTTGAAGACAATAAAAGAGAATCAGTTCTCTTCTCCCACCATGTAAGTCCTAGGAATCAAAGTTAGGACATCAGGTTTGGTGGTAAGCATCTTTATCCAGGAAGCCTACAAATACTGCATGGAAGCACATTGTGCAGAAGCAATAATTGAGAGCTTATTAGCAGGACTATGTATGGAGCTCAGCAGTACAGAATGGGATTTTCATTTTTAAGCCTCTCAATTCCCTATGAAAGAGCATACACAGATGTACATGCACACACACGTATGTATACATGCAAAAGCCTGTGTGCTAATTTTTAATACAGTATGTGATATAATTTTAGTCAGGTATGGTCATTTCCACGTGTCATCCCAGAACCTGGGTGACTGAGGCAGCATGGCTTATATGGTAAGTTCCAGGCCAACCTGGGTTAGTGCATGAGACAGTCTCAAAATAAAAATATTTCAGTATATCCTAATTTTCTTAGGATAGCATTCACAACCCAATAGTGACATAGAAGAAGAAATGCTTAATTATTAGTGAACAGAAAAAAAAATAAAGCTCGGAAACGGATGCTTTAACACATGGCATATTATTTGTCATTTTTTTGTGGCTTCTGTGGTTGAATTTGAGTTCAGCTTGAGTTAAGGTGGATTTGTGTTTCAAAGATGTTCTTGGTGCTGGATGTTCAGGGCCTTAGCATCAGCATCATCTTGGTTCTAGTAAAGGCCCTAGGTAAATGGCATCATAATAGTAAATGATTACACAAGAAAAGCATCACCAGGGAGGATGCCAAAGAAGCTGGGGAAGTTTCAGAGTTTCAGCTGGTTTCTTTTATAGCAATCCTCTTAAAACAAAACAAAACAACAAAAAAAAAACCAAAAAAAAACAGGAACAATAACTAACCAAGGTAATCCTATAAGAACAAATTCCCTTTCTTCCAAGGCCCACTCCCAAACCTACAGTCCTTTCAATTGACTCCAATTCTTAACATCACTACATGGATATCAAGGCTGAAATACAAATTCCTTTGAGGGGTTATAAAAAATTGATAGTACATCACATAGGCATAAGAATACGATATTTCTCAACACGTTGAGTTTGGTCCTCCTAATGTTGTCTTACTGCTGTGCATATGGAGCACATATTCATGAACTACCTAGAAGTTTACAAAGCATCTTGCTACTATTAGTTGCCAGGAAACATTGTTGGATATAGTATCAGTTGACTCAATATACGTGAAAAAAAATCCTCTAAATAGTGGTGGTTTGTAAGTAGGATTTCCTTTGTCAGACTTTGGTGTTCTTCTTACTTAAAGAAACTTGACTTCCCAGGAAAGTAAATAGCTAATTGGTTTGTTTTCACTTCCTCATTTCCCCCAAAAGATTTTGCTTCATTGAGTGCATTCTGTCACAGAGAAAGTAATTTGGGGATCCAAAATATATTCTGCTCTAACAGACGCCAAAGATGAGGTACAACGGTTTAACAACTCTTTAGAGGCCATGAGAGGAATGAAATTTACCATGTAAAATTCTATTGTTTGGATGTGAAAGATTCTTGTTTGTATCAGTGCAGAGAACTAACAGGCTTTTTGAATTTAAAATACTCTGCTAGTGCATTGCATAAATTATGACACAGGGGAAACATTCACTCTACTAGACATAACATATAAGCTTGGAATTACTATATACATCAGGTTGACTTTGAAGATGGATAGGTGCAGTTTGAAGATGGACAGGTGCAGTTTGAAGATGGATGGGTGCAGTTTGAAGATGTATAGGTGCAGTTTGAAGATGGATGGGTGCAGTTCGAAGATGGACAGGTGCAGTTTGAAGATGGATGGGTGCAGTTCGAAGATGGACAGGTGCAGTTTGAAGATGGATGGGTGCAGTTCGAAGATGGACAGGTGCAGTTTGAAGATGGATAGGTGCAGTTTGAAGATGGATAGGTGCAGTTTGAAGATGGACAGGTGCAGTTTGAAGATGGANTTGAAGATGGATGGGTGCAGTTCGAAGATGGACAGGTGCAGTTTGAAGATGGATAGGTGCAGTTTGAAGATGGATAGGTGCAGTTTGAAGATGGACAGGTGCAGTTTGAAGATGGATGGGTGCAGTTTGAAGATGCACAGGTGCAGTTTGAAGATGGATGGGTGCAGTTTGAAGATGGATAGGTGAAGTTCGAAGATGGACAGGTGCAGTTCGAAGATGGATGGGTGCAGTTTGAAGATGGATAGGTGAAGTTCGAAGATGGACGGGTGCAGTTCGAAGATGGATAGGTGCAGTTTGAAGATGGATAGGTGCAGTTCGAAGATGGACAGGTGCAGTTTGAAGATGGACAGGTGCAGTTTGAAGATGGACAGGTGCAGTTTGAAGATGGACAGGTGCAGTTTGAAGATGGATGGGTGCAGTTTAAAGATGGATGGGTGAAGTTTGAAGATGGATAGGTGCAGTTTGAAGATGGATAGGTGGCCGGCCATTTTTGTTGTGCATTTTGGGGTATCATGTGTGAAGTGTCATGCTCAGCATCCAAATTAAGTACAGATAGACCTATGACATAGTACCATTAATATCTTTTCAAATTGTTATTAGTTTCAAGTTATGTGATATACATTGTAAGACATTACCATATGAAGTGAGGAAGTATGAAGGAAAATGTTAATAACTACCTATGCCATCATATTATCTGTGCTTGCACCTATATGTGAGACTTTGATGCGACAATTTTACCTAAGTAAGTGAATCTTTGACAATTGGATGGTGCTGGAAAGTATTTAGTGATTTGAAGTACGGTGCTATTAACATCAGGTAGAGAGAGGAAAAAAAATCAATACAAATTTTGCTCACAATTAGCAAATAATTCAATGATTTCTCGCAGGCTCTCTGCAAGGAATAGGTGTGGAAATCTTGTATTCAAAACAAGTTCCTCTGGATTTATTTCTACAGAAAAGCTTATCTCACAGACCTGATGAATAAAGGCATAAGTCTAAATGAGTCAATGCTTCAGTATAATTGGAGTTACAGACTCAATTACTGCATGCCATCCGTGGTAATTATTTCTCCTACGCAGTACATCAGACATAGTTTCAAATGTTATTAACATTTTGCTTATTTAAAGTAAAAGCTCTCCTTGATATTAAAAATTAACAAAACTACTGTTAATTGTTAAGAAACACTATTTATTTTCAGGACAATTTCATTATATGACTTTATTTTTTAAGGGATTTATTTATTTTTTGCTTTTTTATTTTTATTAAAAATTTCCACCTCCTCCCAATTTCCCTCC
>LOEQ01001810.1:522533-540016 GCA_001685075.1 Bramus lutescens
TAGAGTTTTTGGGGTCACTAATGTACACTATCATATCATCTGCAAATAATGAAATCCCCTTGATTTCCTTATGATGTCTTATTGCTATTGCTAGAATTTCAAGCACTATGTTGAAGAGATATGGTGAGAGTGGACAGCCTTGTCTTGTTCATGAATTCAGTGGAATGGCTTTGAGTTTCTCTATAAAGAATATATTTTTACTTTTTTAATGACTGAAAAATTTCTGAATTTTATGAAATATTTAACCTTGAAATAGAAATCTATTTGTAGTTTCAATAATCATTTAATCCAGTTCAAATCTCACAAAGAAATGTCAATGCATTTAAATAGAAGTAGTCACTGGTGTGCTTCAATATACATATATTATGCAATAAATATTAAACCTGTTTTAATTTACTGTAATGCACAGATTCTTCCTACTCTGCTGCAATATTCTGCTTATTATATTTTTATTATTGGGAAATTTGTAAAATTTGTAACTTCATGTATTATCCATCACTATGTTTATCTAGTGCTTAGGGAACTTCTTTAGCCAATACTCTTTAAAATACTGGCCGACTTTGGGCATGGTCTTATGTACTGTAATTGCCAACAAAAAGCATGCACAGGCCTCTTGGCTGCTAGATTCGGTTCCAGTTCCCAGTGCAGAGGACAGCAGATCGTTCCTCTTTCTGTGAGTTTATCCACAAATAAATAAAACTTTTTCTTTCTTTTTTTNTTTTTTTTTTTTTTTGAAATAGGGTTGTTCTGTAACTTTGGAGCCTATCCTGGAACTAGCTCTTGTAGACCAGGCTGATCTCGAACTTACAGAGATCCGCCTGTCTCTGCCTACCGAGTGCTGGGATTAAAGGTGTGTGCCACCACCGCCCAGCAAATAAAACTTTGTTATACTTCATTCTGGGCTATTGTGGAACTCTTTTGTATGTCAACAATCTAGGAGGATAAAGAGATGGAGATAGGGAAGAAGGAAACCAGGGAAAGAAAGAAGGCAGAGAGAAGAGAGAGGAAAGAGTAGAGCAAGGAGAAGGGTAAAAGACAGAGGAAAAGGGTCTCTCTGTAATTTACAGGACAGTCAGGGCTTGTAGGATACATGCTTTGAGTCTAAAACTGAGTATACAAAGGAAAAGTGAGGTACACTGCATGAGATCATATCTCAAACAGAAAACCCAACCAATTAAACCAAAGTAGTGACTGGAGTCTTTCAAAGTACACACACACAATAACCTTAATGCTAAAGGTGTTTGAAGTTGCTACAAGGCATGGATCCTTATCGCTACATTGTAATATTGTACCAATCCTCAAAGCTTCCCAGAATTTTGTAACTGACCTGAGGATAAAGTCATCCTTGGCCTGCAATTATATAAGTATTCAGACTAAGTATGGCCTGACCAGAGCAGGGCATGTTCATTCACACAGGTCTGTCACAATTTACTACAAGCAGTTTTTCAGAAGGATTGCTTTGTTTGTTGGTGTTGTTTTTTTTTTTTTTTGGGGGGGAAGAAACTTGAGAAAGTAGTTAATTAATAATTCAAAACCTCAGTCAGTTTCTATGCTACATTGTAACAACAAGATCCATTTGTAAATTTTATTTCTAAAGCTGTGATGATTGACCTTACAAATAAAGGACATTTCTAGTTTTATTTCACTCAGTAAAGTTATTTTCCCTCTTTGTAAAGCTGCTTTATCAGTATGGAAAAGAAAGAAATGATCTAAAATTAGGAAATTCACAAGGTGGGGCTTAAAATCTGCTAACTTATAAAAATGTGATTAATATTACTTATTTTATCACTACTATTTAAATAGCATATCCCTTCAAATACTATTTAAGATTATAAACATATAAACCAAGGGAAATAGACATTTCAGCCTCTGACTGTGGGTTTTATTATTAAACACAGTTATTTTGACCTTATTTCATGTACAGATTCTTTTTATAACATATTTTGAATGAAAATTCAAAATTGACAATTTAAAAAATTAATACATTATTAAATATTAATTGCACTGCTGACTGAGTGAATAGTGACTAAAGCTTTTTATATTATATAGACAGTGATACCTCAATGCTTTAGAAAGAAGCATACTTCAGTAAAGGATTTTAAATATCAAGGTTTGGATTGTGTCAGGCATTCAGGAACACAATTTCTTCTGCTCCATGTAGTTGCCATGCAATGATTCTCTAGCTGTCCTGAGTTAGTTAAGGTGTGCACAATAGAAAACGATATATGTAAAACTGCCAGAGTTGCTGTCTACTAAGGTTCACATCTATTAACAATGATCTCTGCTTCATAAACAAAGTCAGAATGTGTAGGCTATTTTCTCCATAGCTATCGAGCTTTTAGGCTGTCAGATATATCCTCTGGACATAAGTAACCATAGTTTCTTTGTTATTCTTTTAATTATGTATTCAAACAGAAATCCCAATTGGTTTCAAAACAAAACCAACATCTAACTAAAGATTCTATCTATGTATAAGTGTGAGGAGGCTGCAGGTGTACATATAGAGAACATAACATTTTGCTTTCTGACATATTTTTAAATACAATTTTATTTGAATTCACTATTTCTATACATAAATTAGTTTCTATTCCTTTCATCTCATTGCAGAAGGTCACATCTGACCATATTAGAATCCTCAAAAATCCCCCAAAGGCATGCTAACTTGAATAATTCATAAAATGAAGTATTTTTTACAGTAGCAATGTTGACATAGGCCGGCACTTGGTTTTCCTCCTAAAACATAACAAGTCCCAGACAATGAAACCTGGAGATAAGAATAAAGAAATGAAGAAAACTGTTGATGTACTATTTCTCCCACACTGTAATGGTACCTTTAGTCTCCTCTGGAATTTTAATGATACAGATATGATTATACAAAGGGATTTTTTTCATATGCATATATTTTACTATAGCTTGTTAATTTTTATTCCATGGGGTGGAGAAGCTGACAACCTGATGAATTACTATTTTGTGATTATGCCAGGAAATATTTCTCCCGTCTCGCAACCTCTCATCAGCTCAGCATGATACATCTGAGTTTTAAATCTAAAGTGTAAGAAAATCTGCAGATGATATAAAACACAGATTGGAGAACCTCAGAAGTAACTAGGTTTTAAACCATACACCTTCAGCTCTCCTGCACAAGGATAGGCTGCAGGCAAATATAAGTCTGAGAATTAAACCCACGCTTAGGGTTCATATACTATGCTCAAAGTAACAACAGAAAAAATAGGAAGACTAAGGCCATATATAGTCAATATTGCAGTGAATTTATGGGGTCGTGACCTATTGCAGCAATGGAATACCCTGACATCAGGATTCAAAAATAAAAATTTGCAAAGAGCTAATCAAATCAAGAACTAAACTCTTCATCTGAAAATGGGTAAATCCAACAGAAGCGAAAGCCATGATATCACAACAGCTAAACATGTCATTTTATGTTTCCTGTTAAATGTGGTTTTTAATTTGAGGGAGCATATTATTATTCAAGTCAAACTCTGAAAACAACCTAAAGGCAAACATACCCTTCTTTGTTTCAAAGGATTATATAGATTATATAATAGTTTCTAAACCAAGTCCAGGTTTAAGAGAAGTGGGGATCTTGGGACACTTGAGTTCTGCTAAGTATTTGATATAGGAAAAGGAAATGGATATAAGCCTGTTACAGAGAAAACATTATGTGTGATATAAGAAGATGACTGAGATCAATACCATGTCTTCATTTTTAATTCACTGTTAAGTCATTCTTAAACAGATGAGTGCTAATTTCTTCAGTCTCTCTCAAGACTCTAAGGCTGTATTTTACCCATTAAATATTTAAGTGGTTGGTCTTTTTGCACACTTGATTATAGAATTCCTTGATAAACGCCTATTAGGGAAACTTCAAGCTACTCTCCTTTCATAGTCTCCCTTATCCTTGGCTACCATGTTTCTCTCAGGAGCTATGTCTGCCCTGTTTGATTCTTCACACCTTTGTGCGGCACATGCACACCAATATGTAGACAAAGCACAGTCGGGGGGGNNGAATCAACAGAGCATTCCTTTGGTGTTGAGACTGGTTCTTGCTTAGTTTACTTTCATTTTTTTGTTAAAGTAGATCAATAGTACTAAACAGATGCGTTACAAATCAGGGATGCAATTAGTGTCTGTCTTTTGGCTGATTAACATGAAAACAGAGCCTGATAGGTGGAATTTCTGTGGAAAACTCTTTTGAAAATGTCTTTATTCAGAACTATCCCTAGAATATGGATGTCTTAAAATATGAATTTCTTGGGAACAACGGCTTCATTTTACATTTTTTAGTACTTAGTATAAAAAGGTATTTTAATTATATTAGTTTCTTAATATGAAATGATATAAAGCTTGCCAATATTATATCAGGTAGAGTTTTTTTTAACTTATAATGCCTAATAGAAGAAAAAAATTAGCTTAATATACTTAGATATATTAATTTGAAAATAATTTTGTTGAATACATAGATTTACTTGGTTATTTATGAGAAAATGACCATATCTCTTCCAAAATCTTTAAGTGCTGAGTGAAGATTTTATACACATACAGTTGCTTGGGCACTGTCTCTTGCCTCATTCTGAATTTTAATTGTTATATCTCATGGTGACAAAATTCTAGTAAGAATATTGATTATTTGAGTAATTGTAGAGCAGTACCAAATAATAGCAATTATCTTTCTAGAGATCCCATTCTAGTAATGCTTAAAGGTTCTTCACATCCTCATTTTCTAGGCAATGATCATGACAGGTGAAGTAGAGGCTTCTCATCTTGTCTGGTCATCTATTAGAGGTTCAATGTGAAGGATATGACATACATTCAGCAGATTAGGAAGTTGTCCGAGGATAAAGAAACCAGTGACTGCTTAGAGGAAGAAACGTGTTCAAGCACAGGGAAAATACCATTCAAATAGTACAGTGTAATGAATAATGAAGGCTGGGAATGGCCCTGGATGGACTATGTAACAAGATAGTTGATATTCCGAGGAGCAGACCGGCTAACCTTGATTGGGATGGTGACAGCAGAAGCAGGAAACAGAAAATGGATCTGCAGTGGTATTTGGGAGAGGAAACCCTGGACTGAGTGATTACACACCAAAGATAAGAGAAAAAAGAAGGAATGAGATTGTCACAGAGTCACTGAACTGAGAATTTCATGAAAGGCAGATAGATTTGCAAAGATGGGCTTCGATGGAGCAGTGGGATAAGAAGACCCTGCAGGAGCAGAGTAGAAATGTTGTCAGGTAGTCAGGGTGATATACAGATATAAAGCTCTGAAATTAGGTTCTAGAAAAAATTATACACCTGAAGCAATGTGGTAGCTGTGATTTTTCAAGGGAGATAGAAAAGTCATTAGGACACAGCACAGCTAGGTCTAGAGAAACTCAATTATTTGAAGATTAGGTGAGAGAGGGTTCCATCTGAATAGATGGAAAAATAGTCACCAGAGAAACAGGAAGATCTGAGTGCATGACATGGGAAAGTTGACCATCTCACCTGTTCCACAATAAGCACCATACAGTAGCATTTAACAGTGAAAACAACAGAGCACAGTGCAGATTCATTTTAATATAATGCTTGGCACACACACACACACACACACACAGAAACAGACACACACACACATGTTAAAAAATATTAAAGTATTTCCACATAGTTCCGAAACCCTATTTTTCACCTGTTTGTTTTTCCCCCTTTTTTTCTTCTTCCAATGGCTCTTGGCTGCAATTAGTCTTTAACCATTTAAAAATGAATTTTATTTCAGAGATTTAATATAATTACATCATTTCCCCTTCACTTTCTTCTTCTAAATCCTTCCACTACTAACTCACATCCACAACTTGAGTTGAGGTCAAGGTGCAGAGAGGCTGGTGGTGTGATCAGTGGGATAAGGAAGATAAGTGGAAGAGAACAACTGAGTGATTTTTTTTTCAACACAGCCCTCAATGAAAAGTGATGTCCCCAAGTGAAGCAAGAGGTCCTCCTGTCTCTGTTGGATTTGCAAAATCAGAGGCAATTATTAAGTTTTACTCATACCCTGTCCTGCAGGCTACAAAGTTGCTGTTTCTGTCGTTTCCTGAAAGTGCAGGTTAATCTGAGAAGCAGAGGCATGATAAACTGAGGGGATAAGATAAGATACATCTTCAAGTGATAACCCTGGCAAAAGTCTTCATGCCTTTCCGTGCTTTTTTTTTTTTGTGACCTTAAGAACTCCTGGAGATAAGTAACTTTTTTTTTTCCTACTAAAAAGTTTAGGTTTAATGAAGAGAAGTTCTGTGTTATAAAACACTTGGGTTTGTTGTTTGTTTATTTTGTATTTCCATGGTGATTTGAAGTCAGCCAAGGATGAACACACTGATACATAAGCAAATTCATTCGTCAAGCACACTTTTTCTTACAAAATCAAGAGTGGATCACGTTTGCCGAGCTCTAAAAAGAATTCTCATTAGTCCCTTCATAGACTTCTGACTGCTGAGATGAATCAGGATGCAGATTGATGAGAGGATAACTAGGAACGGTATTTAACATGGCTTCATTGAAAAGAAATCTTTCATGGTTCAAGCAATTGTTGACAAATGAATTTGGTCAACTCACAAATGATATTCTACATCACATGGTCAAAATTCATTTTATATAGAAAAATATCTAAAATCCTGAATATAAATTGTCATCTACTATAAACTAACTGAATTGTTTATACAGAAGACTTTTAACTTCTAATTATCGCTTTGGTTTTATTCTTATGGGACTTATTATGAAAGCATATCCCTAAACAAATCCCCCCCAATATTATTTCAAGCTTATGTGTATGCCAAAGATATACAGTTTGCTTATTATATAGCATACTAGAGATGGTTTTGCTTCATTTTTACTAAGTATTTATTGTTGAATAAATGTCCAATCTAGTCTTTTTATCCTCATCCTCGGTTCCAGGAAACCATGTCCCTGTGTTCATGAGTTTGGAAATCATCATGTCCCCTATATACATGAGTACTGGACTTTTCACCCTGGAGACAGGGAAATACCAATGTCATGAAACATAATTGTGTTGCTGAATCTTCCTCCTAGACTCTCTTATGACTGAGAGTCTGCCCTGGTATTTCAGGAGATCCAAAAATAGCCTCTCCGAATTGATTGCTGGTCAACACTTTTCCTGGGCCTGGCAAAGCCTGAAGTCAACAAGGCTGCACCTTTTCATCACTGACTAGCCTTCTTTTTTATGGCGCCAACCATAGATCATTGACTCCAACTCAGCCTATATTTATTGAACAGTATGAGCCAAACATTAAGTTAGATTCTGGGAATGCCAAGTGGAAATGTAGCAGATTCTGCTTGGGAGGACTCACAATCCAAGGAGAGAAGCATTTCAGGATGAGTGTGTAGTGGGGTCATGGCTAAAAGCTGAAGAGAGATGCTTCATTTAGCAGAAATCAATAATTATTTACATCTATTTTTCAACTGTGGGTCACTTTAACAATTAATTAGAAAATTATCTTGTGAACCATACAGAGTGCTTAACTATGCTTCAGGAGTACGTTTTTCTTCCATAAATATTCCTGAATGAGTGAACTGATATCCTTTTTCTATTTTATATATTTATGAAGGCTTTTCCCAAATATAAATGACTGAAACATTCTTTAACTTTTATTCTCGGTCAAAATCACTCAGGAGTAATTTTTCAGATTATCCCACATGCAACCAAATTTTGAGTTGGAACCGGAAGTGGTTGTCCTCATCTTTTACACACAAAACATCATATACAGCAGCCATGACACACTAGATGACAAAGCCACTTGTTAACCTTTCTGTTGTTTGTGAGTCTATTGATGAAGGATTCTAATTTGGAATTGATAGTGAAGCTGGGAAAGTTAACAGTGTAAACAATGTAATTTAAATGATACTGAGAAAGATTATAATAGGTGATCAGGATGATTTGACTGAATGGAAGTTTAATAATCAAGAAAAGAGTGAGCAAGTTTGGGGACAATTCTGTTTACAAAATCATGTCTGATCCATAGGTTGACTACAAACACAAACATGTATGAAAATATTCTGACATACACAACTAGTTCTAGAAAATGAAGAATGGGTATATGCGCATATCTTAATCTGAGATAGTACATGAAAGTACCCATCCATTATAATTTAGAGATTATTCTCTATAATACTAGAGACTTGGTAAGTCCCAGCACAAGAGGCTAGCATATGAGTGAAAGCATACAATACACAGCTCTTCTAGCCTTGTTCTCAAAGGAAAATGTGCTCAGAGTACCAGGCCGTGCTCTGTTTATCCTGGCACTAATTCTATTCATGAAGACTTTCTCTAAGCACCTCTTGAGAAAAGTCCCACCTGTACCCTAATATGATATCAACTTCAGGGTTAGGATTTCAGTGTATATATTTTAGGGACACAACATTCAAACCTGGGCAATCTATTTCATGAGTATATGTATATTGAGTTTCTACTTACAGCAAGAAAAAATTTAATAACTCAATATATAGACACATAGCTTTATTCCAAAGGATTTTCTCCACAGACGATAAACCCCCGCTACCTATCTATCTCCAAAGCCTTCCATCAGGCGTTCTGTTGCAGGCTTTTCTAACCAACTCAAAGACGTCAGGCTCCCCTTTCCTCCCAGTAGCCACATACTGATGTTTCTAAACTTCATCGTCTGTTCATCTGGTCCCCTTAGTCTGTTATTCTTTCTTCTTTTGTGCCTGTTTCTGCTCTGTAATTCACTGTCCCCACAGCACACTTCAGAGTAGAATCTACTGATTGGTTAATTGCATAATGCGAGAATTTGAGTTTGAAGAAAGAGAATTAGCATTCTGCTTCATAACAATTTTACGTTTTTCAGAAAAGCTGGGTAACAGTTGAGACTTAAAATGTGTATCAAAAAGTGGATAAAAAAATGTCTTGTACACCTAAGGAATGGGGATAAGATGCATTCCCAAGCCCTTTTCAAAATAAATGCAAGGAGATATAAAATATAAAAGAGAGATTAGGCTTGTGGTCTTCCATTTTCCCACATTCAAGGATAGTCATTGATCTACTTAAATTCAAACTTTAAATATGAATAGCTGCTTGGCTTCATGCTATTTTATAATTCTAAAACAGATGTAGATAAAAACTTTCTTAACTGGTATAACTTTAGAATGATATTAATTATATTTAGATAAAACTAAAGTAAATCAAATGCAATAGTGTGGTTCTGGCTTTCTCTTCAGCACTAGTTTTGACACAATATATTGTTCTCACACTACTCCTGTGAAGATGGTGACTTTAAACCTTCTTGAGGCCATGCACATATGCATAGTGCAATTTTATTCCATTGCAGTAGATCACTCTGACCACCGACACCAGTTTCTTCCTGTAGTAACTTTGTATAACCATAGCAAAAACATAAGCATGATTAAGACATATGAACACTGAGCATAGTTCTGAGTTCATTCAAATGAGCATTACAGATAGCCTAGCAGCAGAGCTTTGACAAAGGTCTCAAACATAAAATGCTTCTACTGTTAGACACGACCAATCATCAATGTTTATACCATTGCCAACATTTAACGACTGCGGGTAAAGCATACGTTCCATGGTTGTGCTTTAAGTTGATAGACATAAGGAGTGCTTGTACTGAGGTTGAAGATTTGGGTGGTGTGTGTATTTGTGTGTGTATTTGTGTGTGCGTGTGTGTGTGCTTATGGAGGCCAGGGGTTAACATCTAGATCTGTTCCCCACCTATTTTTGTTTTTAAGGCAAATTCTCTCACTGAATGTGGAACTCACAGATTAGCAAGGCCTAGGCCTCTTCTTGGCCCTTCCTCCCCAGTGCTAGGACAATGAGCTCGGCTTTTAACATAGGCTCCAGATCCGAACTCACATCGTCGACTTGCACAGCAAGCAGTTTATAGACTGAGCAAAACCTCCTGCCTTAGTATTTCCATAATGACGAAGAAGCCAGCTGCTTCAGAGTTCTGCTGCAATGACTTTTGCTAAAAGGTACCATTTTTCTTGTGCTTTCTTTGTAAGTCACAATATTTTTCTGTCCCTGGAAGAAGATATCACAGCAATAATTCGATGAGAAGATAAATGTTATTTTTTAAGGAAAAAAAACAGTTCAGCTCAACTCTACAAAAAGAAGTGACTTATCACTGCCTACAAGCTTAAAAATAGAATATAAAATTAACCTTTTTATATGAAGGATCAATGTGAACTGAACAGTCAAAATGACTTCTTCTATTAACTACGTCTCTAATGATTGATTGCATCCCTTATTGATAGTTTAAATTGTTCTAGTGGGGCAATTAGCGATCTCTGCAAACACAATGAAGCTGACTGAATGATTCAGGTGAGATGAGTCAGCAATGGAGCAGGTGCAGAAACTGCGAGCCTTGCACTTGAGGAAATTACATTTTATGAATTAATGGCTTATTCTCTTTTTTTTTCTATCTCTTTCTCCTTTTGCCAGCAAGAGCCAGGAGGCTGCTCATTCCATGTGATAGCCAGACTTTCCACCCTCTAGACTGGGAATCCCTTTTCTCTCTAACCATTCATCCTACCCTACAAATGTTTGCAATGTTGACCTTCACTGAACAGGAGCTCAAGTCCTAGCCCTGTGCCTTTAAGGTATCTGAATGAATACAAATATTTAAGCTCACAAAGCTCATATCAATACCTTCATTTATAATATAGATATAGAAAGGTACTCAGCTTATGAAGATTCTGATATTTGATAAAGTTTAAAGGGCCTACTATCCTGACAGGAGCATCACAGGTAAAACATACACTAGTTACTCTGGGTATTGATAATGGTTCCATGTTTTCAGGAGAAAACACAAGGAAGTCTGGCAATTCTTCCATCAGAGAGTAGCAATAACGACTCTGAAATCCAGATGTTTTGATATTACGCTCACTCTTTTTCCACTGTCTCTGTAAATCCATAGATCAATCTCCTATATTCCACATGCTTCACATGTCCTCACCAGGAAAGATTCCACGTAGTTGTGGCATTTCTAGAGGTTTTAGATCAGTGGAAACTTTGGAAATTTTCCATTCACAAACGGAAAAGGAAATGGGACTCTCACAAGATAAAATATATATATATATGCTTAGATTTTCAAAACATAACCTACTCTATGTAAACTGTGGAAAATTAGTTCTTTTTTATTCATACTTTAATTCCTTTTCTTTTTACAGCCTCATATAATATGTAGAGGAAAAAATAATCTCAATTATTTAATGATCGTTTTTAGTCCCTCTTTCTTTTCCTTTTGCTTCCACTTACCAAATTACAACTTTAACACTCTAAGTTTTAAATGTGTATATCTACATGAGTATGTGAATACTTACATATTTTACAGAAATATTCATGTTATATACAACATTTTCAAGTAGGAAATTTTTCCTCAGTGATTAAGAAAATTATAATTTTATATTGATTATTTATTTTTTCATTTGTCTAAATGTCTGCCTTCACCTAAAAGTGATCCCTGGTTTCTGAGCAGTAAGATCACCCCAAATGTCAGATGTTTTAAACTAAGTATACAAAGCTGAGGTCAGCCCATCTCTCTGAAAACCTTCCCCACTACATCTATCCATAGAAATCTATAAACACTCGCTGAAAATGTTCTTTTCATCAAGTCACAAAACTGTCCTTCAATCTTTAAGCCTATACCTCCAAAGCACTTCTAAATTATCTTTATTTATTTTTGCCTGTTATTATTTGATTCCTAAATGTTCCACAAAAGTCATGTGTTGAAGATTCAGGAGCCCACCTAGGTGCTTGTGGAAGATGCTGGAATATTTTTTTATTTATTCTTTTCTCATATATTTCATCCTCACTGCAGTTTCCCCTCCCTCCTCTCAGCCCAGTACCTCCCTCTACCCCGCCCATGTTCCACCTTTCAATCCACTCCTCTGTCTCTGTTTCGGAAAGGGATGTGTCTTCATGAATATTAATGAACCATGGTATATCAAGTTGAAGTAAGACTAAGCACTGCCCCATGTATTAGTATGAGCTGGACGACCCAGTAAGAGATGTAGGGTCTCAAAAGCCAGCAAAAGAGTCAGGTCGAAACCCTGCTCCCACTGTTTGAAGTCCTGCAAGAGAAACAAGCTACACAACTGTAGTACATATGTAGGGTGCCTAGATCAGTCCCATGCAGGTCTCTGGTTCTTGATTTATTCTCGGTAAGCTCCTATGACCCCAGGATAGCTGTTTCTGTGAGTTTTCTTATGGTGCCCTTTATCCCTCTGGCTCCTACAGTCTTTCCTCCTGTTTGTGGCAGGCGTCCCTGGACTCCACCTAATTTTTGGCTGTGGATCTCTGCATCTGTTTACATCGGTGACTGAATGAAGCCTCTCTGATGTCAATTGGAATGGGCACACATCTATAAGTTCAGCAGAATATCATTAGAAATCATTACATTGGCTTTTTTTTTTCCAGTTGTGTTTGCTTCTATTGTAGGTCTCTGGGCTATCCAGTCTCTGGTTCCTAGCTTTCCAGGCAATGTCAAGTTGTGCCTAGATGGAACAACCAACTCTAGAATTCCACATGCAAAGTATCTCCAAAATCATAAAGACAAAGTATGTATCTCATGGTCCTATCACTAAAGCCATGCACCTAGAACATCACAATTGTTGATGCGTTAGCATCCCCTTGGCCAGCTCATCTATGAATATTTTAGGCTTTTCTCCCTCAATATCTTGCTTGTTATCTCACTCATGTCTTATTTTCTGTGCCTACACAAACCCTGTCTGTCCTTCAAGGTCCAATATAAATTCAATTCTTCTACATAGCACTGTCCGATCTCTGTTGAATCAAGTTACCCTACGTATGCGCTATTTCTTTGATAGAATACCTGTACCAATTTTTATTCCTATATCTTCAGGTGCTTTTACATATTTTATACTATCTGCCAATAATTCAACATTTACAAAGCAACAGTAACCCATTATTCCAAGTCTTCGTTTCCTCATTTACCAAATGGAGAGATAAAAGTGGGAACATTCAAGATGTCTTCCTTGTAGAATAATTTAGTGACTTATTAACATATTCATTAGCTCAGCACTTAGTAAGCACATGTCATATCCCAGCTGCACTAATATTCTCAGTAGATAAAAATATAGTATGCCCCGACCATCAAAGACACAAATATGTTGTGGCGCGTTCCTGGAGGAACTATTTTTCTTAAAGCACTAGAGTGGAGTTAAGTGTATATAAGGTCACATAGCAAAGACAGCCACATAGTGAAAATGCTAAATGTAAAGAGTACATAGTAGTAAAGTCCTTGAGGCTTTCTGTACTATCAAGGAAGACCCTGAATACATACAGAGATTCAACTGAGATTGGGCAGGGGAAAGTCTGGACAGGGCATTTCAGCCAATGGATGGATAAAAACTAAGGAATAAATTTGAACAAATACAAGACACCAAGTAAAAATGTAATAAAATTAAATATTATGCCAAAAGTTATGAAAATTGACAGTTTTGTGGATTTTTATATTACTACGTTAGAAATTGTTTCTAAATATCTTTCTTGATTTTGTTTTGTTATTTCAGACAAAGCCTCTCTACTTACACCAATTGTCCTAGAATGCAGGGCTATAGCCCCAGGTACCCTCAAACTTATGGTTATCCTTCTGCCTCTGCCAGCCAAGTGCTAGGATCTTAGGCATGCACTGCCATGACCAGGCATGGGCGATTGCCTTATACTTGTTGTTCTCTCTTTTACACGTATATCTTTAATTAACTTGAAGGCACAATGCAGTAAGGGCTATTATTGATATAAACATGGCATGAAATTAAACCCAGAGGGCACCTAATAGACTAGATGTTAAGAACTAATAACTATACAACATGATAATTTTAATAACTATTCAACATGATAAGCCATTTACTTCTTCAAAATGCTTCTGAATATCAATCATTTAAGTACTGAACAGTCAGTAATATTTTAAGGTTTATTTTTATTAATATGTGTGAGTGTGTGTCTATGTGTATATGTGCTAGTGCCTCCAGAGTCCATAAGATGGTATAGAATTTCCTGGAGCTGGCATTTTAAGAGGCTGTGAACAATTGAACATGGGTGCATGGCTCTGAACCCAAGTTTCTGGAAGGACAGCCAGTTCTCATAAACAATTGTCAAGCCATCTCTTCAGCCTTCAAATAACAATTCCTTCTGAAAGAAAATGTATCCTTCATATGCTGGCTGAAAGTGTCAGATTTTCATTTACATAGTCATATACTTCAGTGTGTTGTGTCTAACAAGTAGTGAGAATTCAAATAGTAGTTATTTATATCTGCATAGAAATACATTGTTTCTAATCTAAAAAAAATCTACCTTATAAGAACATTTAACACCTAGGCTCTATAACCTTGACTGCCATGGAGAATATGCTAACACTGTATATGGGCCAATTGGGAATTGGTAAATAATGAGAAATAGTAATTTACATAAAAGACCAAATGATTGCCTCTTGTACCATAGAATATCTCAGAGCCCCAGCAAAGTGCTTTATTCAAAGGTATTTGAGTATTCATAAAATGAAGGTACATTATTTCCTAAGCATTCTATGCCTTTATAAAAAGTCATAGAATTATATAAACACAGTGTGACACATCCATAAAAACTAGGTGCAAACTCTTGCATCCATTCAGGCAATGGTGCTGTGGTAAGCAATAAAGATAGGTCACTTCCACTATGAGAGATCATTAAATGTAAAGAGATATATTAATTTTGTTTTAAGCAAAATACTTAGATAATAACTTTTAAAAAAATCCACGATTAGAATGCAGTTCTCTTTACATAATTCTTTGTTTCCCTATCCTTGAAGTGTTTCTATATTCTAAAACTGCAACAGTGGAAAAGAATGGTCCCACAGACATACTTTCATATCAAGAGGGCATGGGAAAGATATGCTTTTCAAAACGTGTATCAGATGGTCACTCTTTGTAACAATTTGTGCTAGGAGCAATGTGGAGTGCAAAGATAATCAAACCTTATTATTATGTAGGGCAGAAAGTGACATGGTATCTATAAGGCTTCTTGATGTTTGTGCTGAAGGAGGTTCTTTGGACAGCAAAATACATCCTATAATGTAGGCATATAAGATATGGAAAATGAAGGGAAATTAAATATGAAAAATATCAACACATCCAGTTGTTCTTTTTTTCCTTCTATACTGAATTGATTTTTTCATTCAGGTACCAGCACCATGAACTCTGGAGCTGCTTATGCAGTCACACTGACACTGTAATTAGGTGAATGGCCTCATGACTAATATGCCAATGTTGGCATTTTCTGTGGTGCTGCCTCAGCACTCAAACTTACCAGAAGAGAATAAAGCAGATAGCCCATTAGTGTAAAAATGCACATCAGCACATGAATCAAATTTTTCATATTATTTCTAATTCATTTGAATAAGTTTTGATGAACTTCAAATTAAAGGAGTCAAGTTAATTACATTGCATTGTGGGAAATTGCATTTTTGAATGGCAAGCTTTATTTTTAAAACTCAATTACTTAAGGAATGTCTACTTCCTTCCACACTAAAAAAAATCAATCTATGTTTTGAAAATAAGAGAATCAGTAAATTACTAAATCTTATCCATGTATTATTGTCTTTATAATTCATCTGTGTTGCCTTTTAATCTACTTAAGTTAAATTCTTTCTATGTAGACTTTAACAGTGTTTGGTTCATTGCGAGTGGTCCCTGGCTCAAGAATTTTGTCCATCAAGTCCTCTTTAGAAATAAATAAATAAATAAATAAATAAATAAATAAATAAATAACAAGCTACACTTAGTCTTATTGGTCAAGTAGTAGGAAAAAACACTTCTCTGGGTACTTCTCAGGAAGTAGTGGTTGGTAGAATAATCAGTTACTCAAATCAAATTCAAAGGTATCAAAATAATTTTTAAAACTAGCTGTTCATAGATTACTTTCAAAACTGAGTGAGATCATTTCTAGAGTCTTTCCATGCATAAATAATTGTATTTCACAAATTAAATAATCATTGAGAGTTCAGAGCATCTCTGAAAAAAAGAGCCAAAAAGCTATCCTGCTCTCCCAACATGATTTTTCCAGTGTTATCTTTTTCTAACATTTTACTCAGTCCTGACTTCAAACAACTTTAAAGGGTTACAGCAAGAATGAGCTGAGGAAATGGATGAGCTGGAAACTGATGTAGAATTGAATATATAATTAGTAGGGTTGCTAGAACATATAATCATACGTTACAGCAAATTGTCAATGTAGAAAAAACTATGCCTGAGTGAGCTCATCTTAGAAAGTTCCACCACATAGTATGTGATAAAAAATATTCTGGGATGTTTTATTTTTTCATTTAAGTCTCAGAACTGTCCATATCCTATTCCAGAGACCCGGTCACCTAAGAGGAACTTCAGACACCATGGGAGGTAACCGCTGGCATATATTTTCTCTATGAATGTATGACAAGTTTGATTCCCTTTAAGAAACTGAATCAGAGTGACAGACCCCACATTTGGTAAGGCTTCAGTCCTGTCTGCTTGGCTGAAATCATTAGAGGAGCAGGTGGCTTTCATTCTGTTGAATGTTTCCCAGTTGTACAGCTGCTAAGTGGGAAGCAAAGAGAGCTGCCACTCCCAGAAGGATGGATGCCCAGGAAATTTGGCCCAGTTGGTAAAGCCAGACCCACTAAATATGAAAACAAGCTTCCTTTTGAATAGGATACAGAACAAAATCTACTTTATTATTTTATGAGACCCAAGCATACATAGTATATAGATAAACATATTCAGGTTTATTACCAACAATTTACCAATTGATGATGGCTTTCCCAAACATACATATTTGATTAAGAACAAAGTGGTCTGTAACTATATATAATTCAAGTAACTATTTATGAATACAAGATCTCCTTGGAGTGGGAATATATGCTACTACTGTAAAGTCACACATTCATTTTCTGATCTTCTCTTTTAATACAGTCATTTTATGCTAAGTCAAAGTTCAAGGGAAAGGTTGGGAGAGAAGGATGTTATTTAAATCTAAATCAAAGATTGTTGGGTGTTTACTATTGTAGAACAATCTAATATCCTGTATGAAGGATAAAACAACTCACCTATTTCCTGAGATATGCTCTCACAAGGTATGGGTTTGGTAGGCCTGGCAAGACGATTTATTGGGTTGAATGCATTTGTAGCCAAATCCAAGAACCTGAGTTCAGTTCCCAGGGACTCCATGGTAAGAGTGAGCTAACTCCTGCAAACTGCAAACTGTCCTCTGATCTCTACATGCATATCATGGCATGTGTGTGCACACACAAACATACACACACATACATACAGAGAGATAGATAGAGATAGAGATAGAGAGAGAGATAGAGAGAGAGAGAGGAAAGAGAGAGAGGGAGAGAGAGAGAAGAGAGAGGGGAGAGAGAGAGGAGAGAGAGAGGAGAGAGGAGAGAGAGAGAGAGAGAGAGAGAGAGA
>LOEQ01001810.1:544922-564977 GCA_001685075.1 Bramus lutescens
TGGGCAAGAGACTTGACTCTAGAGGGGTTCCAAGGAGTCCAAGGAGATGTCCCCCCTCAATTTTCATCTTTTAAAGAGGGCCTTCCTTAGTAACAAGTTAATCTCTCTCACACATGCATGCACGCACAAGCGAACACACATACACACACACACTTCTACTCTATACAATCTCTAACTACGCACACATATGCTTTTATTCCCATTTTATATGCTTTCTCTTGCTATAATACTTTATTACTAGATTAATCAGAGTTTGTTCTCTGAATCCATTTTCAGGAAGGAAGCTTCATGGGATATTTTAGTATCTTTTGTTCTCTTCTGAATCTCCAGGGTGCAAAAAGTGCCAGGCTCAAAGTCTGTGTTCAATAGCTACTTTCAAAAGAATAAATGGATGGAGTTGAGCAAATCCACTGCTTTGACTCATTCCAAATGCTAAAAGCCATTAGTTAGGGTGGATCAGGGATACAGTTAGTAGTCCAGTGCCCTAGGGCAGACCCACACTGTCACTATAAAACAGGATGAGTGGGCTGACTTCACAGTAATCAGAGAGCCCCAGGAAACATATTAGGAAAACATTTTAGGGATCCGTCCTGGCAGGATAGAGCTCTACAGCACTTAGTAAAGTCTTTCAGATCTTTAACTCAGAGAACCCTGTGACTGGTTCCACAAAGATTGCCAAGGGCTTGGGTGTTCCATTGAACAAATTCTCCTTGGTTGAGTTCCCATTCTTACCACACGCTGTGTTTAAGAAGGCAGCCTATTGGGTGTGTTAATCACCAGGTGGCCCTGTTCAAACTGGGGTTCTTTTTCAGTGTCTGACGGGTGGGAGAACCCTTGCATCTTACTCTCTTTCACAGATGTTTCAGAAAAAAAAGTCATATGACGTGAGACTTTATGGCGTATAATTCATAACCACATTCTATGATGCTTGGAACTCATCTGAAGTCTCCAACAAGTTATTTTCCTAGGAGAACTCTAGGCATCACCTGCAGCTAGAATTTGCTGTATGTGGCAGTGACTCCTTGGTCCTTGTATAGTGATGCATGTAATGGCTCACTTTGGCTTGCTGGCCTCACTTTTGCCAAAGGACTAAGAGCGTGTTTGGAAAGTCTGTTAAGAGCTTGCCTAGAAAGTTCTATGTGAGTCATAATTCTCCTGTTCTAAATGGGAATCCTGTCTTGGTGGTATGACAATGTTTATCACCTGAATATTTCAAATAGACAGTTCTAAAATTATAATATGAACAATTGTGGTCATGGAAGTCTTATAGTAAAAATAATATTTTAAATATTACCATGTATATGAAAAACTTGAATTCAAAGAAACATATTACACCAACAAATGTAGGCACCTGTCAGTTCTCAAGTAATTATAAAGAATTCTTTATATAGTTCTTAACTCAAAAAGTCAATTCAATACTAGTTGATACTAGTTTAAAGTGATCAGTTAATCTTTCAAAAGTGTATGTAAATTAGTTATTGCATGTAATGTCCTGATGGTCTAGAAGACAACCCAGCTGAGGATGTGGACACTGGCAGATGCTAACCTAAATGGCAGCAGTGTTTCAATGTCACTGACTGGGTGCTTTTTAAATGTGAACATCGCTGGGCTTGAGCTCAATCTGAGCAAAAGAAAGTTTCCTCGTGAAAAGCAGTGCTTGAGAACTTGTGTTTATTTTTTGCTTTTCACTCTGATCATCCCCTTGGCCTAAGAATTGGAGGTAGTAACTACAGACCCATTGAAGTGGGCTACAGAGCTTTATACAAATCAATTGAGCTGCCAGCGCATTTTTAATGTTACTTGAGCCCATTAATGGCACAGAGTCATTTGCTTACTCATGGTCCAGTCTTTCTCCTGTGAAAATTACTGGTCGTGAATCTGGTGAACATTTACAGGAATCTGCAAATGAAACAGCTAAATCCTTCATGACAGGGAGCCTCATAAAGGTGGCTCATTTATTCTCATGGGGCACTCATCCCTGCCGCTGGGATCAATAGAAAATCTCATCTGATATATTTGTAAATGCCAGGGTGCAAATGTTCTCCTTGCAATTTTGCAGGAGAAAAGCCCTATTTTCATTCTTATAAACTGACCCAAATTCCCTAACAAAACATAAACAACACCACCCTAGATTTTCTTTCATTTTTAAGCCTTCAGAATAAAGAATGATCTTTTCTCTCATTATCCAAAGGCTCAGATATTTGACTGTGAAATGACAGTTTTGATTTGGCCACATGTGCATCTTGATAAATATTAAGGGCTTCAGCTTCTTTGACAGAAGAAATTATGAGCAACAATGAGTTTACTTTTAATTTTTCTATCATCTTCAGTGCTTTACTAGGTAAAAGCAATTTTATACCCAATAAAATATATAATACAATATATTTCTATATACCTAGGAAATGCAAGCATTAACATTTTTCCTAAATGCATATTTAAGGAGAAGGGATAGAAGAAATTTGTAGGATAAATAGAATAGATATGAAAATTGTCATCAGTAGAAAATAAGTCAAAGCTTAAAGTTATAATGATCTGGGTTTTAGCCATAAGCTTGAAAGGAAGTTTCAAAATATAATAGACAAGGTTTTATTTCTCCCTTTCCTCTTTTACAAATGACAAGACTACACATCTGCAATTGACTGATTAATTCACACTGAGTGTCCTCAGTTCATTAAAATGGCTCTTGGATAGGGGACCAAGTCTATGCTTCCTGGTAAATTAGAAAGCAATGGTATCTATTAGGATCACATGACTTGCACTCAATTTAAGGTAACCCTACCAAGGATATCAACTAGTATTAGTATTTTGTATCATCCCAGAAGCCAAAAAAACCCCAACAAAACAAAATAGTACACACACACACACACATACACACACACACACACACATACACACACACACACACACACACACACACACACACACACACACACACACACACACACACACACACACACACACACACAGGTATAACCAAATAGAACATTCCTAGATGCATCTACTCTAAATCTAACAAGTCATTTACTAGGTAACGGAGACATCGATTGCAGTGTAGATTCTGGAATAGACCTCACATATAAAAAAGTGAGAAAGATTTTGGGAAGATTTGATTTTACATTTCTCTCTCCTTTCAATCACTATTGAACAATTATAAACATATAATTCATTGACAAATCCATATAATGAATGCAAACTTCTTGTGAGGGGCATTGCTTTCCAGAACACTGAAAGTTGACAATTTACATTACTACAAATTACATTTGATTTGTTATGAAGTGAGCAACTGTAAACCCCATTATCCTGTCTATGATCAACTATATATTAAAATAAACTCGTGGGTTTTTTATTTTTAACTAAAACACAAGGAGAAGTTGATGAAAATGTGCTTAAAAAATAGTAAGACTCATGAAGGATTACAAATATGGGTGAAATACTCATGAATGTCATTACTTGAAAAGCTGATTTTCTTTCTGAACCTATGAAAATAGTTTGGTTTAGCAATGGCCCAGGAGGCAACAGGCCAGCAGGGGGCCATGAGGATTAGCCCTAATTACCTCATGTTTCACCCGAATTAACTCGGAATACAAAACGTCAACCCTGCAGGAGTGATGGGGAGACCTTAGGCTGGTGCTGAGATGTCCAAGCTCTTTGTTTGCACATGATAATCGTTCTTTTGAATTCCCCCTAATTCTACAACAAGATCAACAGAGGAATGCTGACAGCATCATGATTACCTGCAATACAGGGATACAATGCTACTCTCCAGATCTTTCTTGACAAAGAAACCACATTCGCAACAGGAAAATCTGTCAGATACTGGACAGACTTGAGTACATTTGATTATAAAAGGATATGAATAATGTAAAGAAGCTACTCTGAATGAAAAGGGAAAACCAGTTAACAGTGATTTGCTGCAGAAAATCATTGACCAGTCTACTAATAAATCCATTAATCTACCAAAAGAACTGTTTCAGATATCTTCATATCAGCCATTGCTTCAAATCATGAACAGGATCTGGAGATGATCCAACTTTTGCTTGCCACGAAATCATTGAGGAAGGGAGTACAGATCCCCAGCACCACAAATTGATTTGCCTTTTTTGTGAGTTGTTAGTGTGAATTCACACAGAATCCAAAACATTTTGGACTTAAAGGACTTTTGTATGGGTATGTGTATATATCGGTAAGCCTCTAGAGAAGTAAGTGTCCATATGGATTTTGCAGAAGGTCTTTGGTGTAAGCTATTCTTCCCCATAGCCCTTCCTCTACCCTGCCCTCCCGTCTCCCACCTATTTAATACTTCTTGGTTTATTACTCACCTTTCCTTATTTATAATACAATAGTCTTCTCGTTAAGGCCCAGTAGTCTTTAAAGAGAAAGAGGCAGAAGTATTTGAAGAGCTAGACATGGTAGATGACGTCAAGGAAATAGTCCTTTCTAGAAACATGGGAATTGAACAAATGAACTGAAAGCAAGTGTGAGAGCATGCAAATGACCTGCCTAAGTTAAGACAAACACAATCCCATAATGGAAGATAGGCATGGTTCCCCACCCTATTTGAAGAGCTCTTGGATGATGATAGTTTCTGGATGAAAGTGTTTTGTTTTTGTTTGATTTGGTTTGTTTTCACTTGTTTCCTTAATGGCATGACCCCTGGTATATACACTGCTGTTGTCATAACAAAAAGCTCCACAATAGCCTGGCTGAAGGAGTTCCCGCCATATACTGCCTTCAAAGTGAGGCTGTTCAACCAAAAATAGTTAGACAATGCAAACTGCACTTGATTAATTTATACATAAACAAATAAATAAAATAGGACATGATGTTAGGTGGATAGGGAGGCAAGGTAGCTCTAGGTGTTGGGATTGAAGAAGTGAATATGAGCAAATTATAGTTATTAGGTTCTCAAAAATTAATAAAAAGAAATTTTTTAATGTTTAGAATAATCAAGGTAAACCATATGAGCCTTGGCTACCACACCCATGTACATGTGCATAGAACACACAGAGATAAGCTCACACAGAAACAAGGACACACACCATTACCACCATCATAACCACTACCACACCACATCACACAAATTGCATTAAGGGTTCTGGAAGAATCCCTCATTGCTTTACAAATCTAGCTTTTGTCATTCTTGGCACCTGAAAGCCAGCAAGCATTACGTAAATGACAAGACAGTAAGTGTTTTGCTGAATTTCATCCTTGAAATATGCTTGCTGACTTCTGAACCATTACATTGTATTTCCTACATTCCAGTGTTACCATTGTCTTCCTTTCCTATAGAAAACGGACTGAGTCTTCACTTCACAGGCAGACTTGATAAAATGGAAAAGTTTCAGAAGTGCAAACTATTTACCATGATATTTGTATCTACATTTATAATTGAGACTTATGCTAAACTGAATAATTATAATTCTGATTGTATTACCTTCAAAGTTAATATTGACCTAAAAAAGAACACTACTGCATAATCACTTGAAAGACTTAACTGCTCTGTAAGGCTTACTCAAAAGAAGACTATAAAGAAGTAAATGTTATTGTGGTAATCCAAACGTTTGGCAAAACAAACACATCTCCATTTGTTGATACAACTTAACTACTTCCTACAGAGGAAACTGTAAGATTCTATTTTATTTCCATAAAAAGAATAAGATTGACATTCTCTTGTAATTAAGAAGAAAAATCTCAAAGTCAGCAAACATATGTACAACATACATGTGCTAACACATTCATCATTCACCTGTCTCTTTTTCCTTACTTGTATCCATAACAACACTGTGAACTCTCTGTCCTGAGATACCATGATAAGAAAATGAGCTCTCTGACATATGAAATGCCACTGATAAGCAAAGGTGTGTTAACAAAAACCTTCCAGCTCTGTGTGACAGGTGGTCAGCATTTCTGGGGGTTGAATTACAAAGTACAATCAGGGGAGGAGGAGGAGCTTCACCCAATGAGATTATAAGGACATTTCAGGGAGAGTTGTCTGTCCTGAATTGTTCCTCAGCACACGCTGAACTACATACTCAAAAGTCAGTTCCTAAACCAATGGCATGTCTTTTACCATAGTATTGGTTGAATGCAACTAATTCCTATTGATGGAAATTACTGACATTTTATTTGTGGGTTTAAAGCCTGAAAAAATACAATAAAATAAAATAAAAATAAAAAACAGAGTAAATGAATATTTCACTTCCATTTTGCCAAATTTCCCATAATTGATTCCAGGTAAGTTACCCTTCCCCCATTAAAATTTAAGAGTATCCATATGCCCCCTGCAAAATGTTGCACTAATCATTTGGAGAGAGTTTTCTTTTTTTCGTATTTCATTTGAACATATGCAAAGAATTGCATGCTTTGAACAGCAAAAGGCACTTTTTTGTTTTGTTAAAAGCAAGCAGGATTGCATGTTGATGCTGTGCCATTTTTGTGACCTTTATGTTTTCCTGTTATTTATATGTTGATTTCTACACTGATTACTAAGTTTAATTATGGCATCTGCAGGCTCTTAAATTGTCTGGGATTGTTGTCCAACAACTGTAAGAAAAAATGTTGTAAATGACACAGAATAAGAAATGTAATCACAAAATTATCTGTTTCATATAAACAACCAAAACTAGGGTTTGTCTACTCACATGTTATTTATACACACTTCATGTTTATATAGTGGGACTATATACAGAAACTCACTTCTGAGATATTTTACTATATAAAGTCTTTCTCCATTTTAATGATTTCCCTATGTCTACTACTTATTTTAAAATTAAGTTCCCATTAGGAATGATGTTCTACATAGAGACTACATATGTTTCAATCTCAGTGTGCTAAAGTATTTATTTTATTTTATTAGGTTTTTGTTTACAGTCATGAGGGGTTTCCCGTTAACTTTGCTCTTTAATTGGATTCATCCACTTGCTAGACTTTTTTTTTTATTCTAACAAATGTCAATTTTAAAAGACATCCATTTGTAACTTCAGATTCTATATGAAATGCTTATCTTCTACAGGTGATCTAAGATTGTAGTAAAAGACTCCACCATGTTCACCAGTCTGATTTAAACTCTACTTTCTCTCAGATTCATTATACAAGAGAAATATTTGGGAGCGTATTTAAGGACATTTGTTCTACTATTGCCTACTAATTGCACAGTCTGCCCTTATGTGCTTTCATTCCATAACTACCCAAACTTCTCAGAAGGTTGCAAGGCTCAAGTTCACACTCCTCTATGTGCTCAGTAAATTCATGTCTGCCTGCTTGCAGAGACATGGTAGTTTTCAAAGGGGCTTATGTGTAAAATCTAATGTACTAAGCCTTTAGTAAAGTTCTGAATTGTATGCATCATATGTATGAAGTAATATAAATACATATTATTCTATTTTGAAAATGTTTAAGTGTTGTCTTGGGTTTATGAGAAAAGATACATTGCATTAAGGCAACAAAAGGAAGCCATTTTCCCCCTATGAATTAGAATCTCTTTCATGAATTAAACAACACATACACTCCTGAAATAGCACACAAACAAAGGAAATTAGGTGTAACATAAAACTCACAATCCAATCGAAGTTACATATTTTTCAGTAAACTACCAGAGTTTGATGAAACAATTTAAGCAAAGACATAAAATGTCTAGATCAATTTACTCCCCTTAAAACTACTGTTATTTCTGCCATGTGCATGGCTTATGCAGAAAAAAAAAGACCAAGAATCATGTTGTTGCACAGACTCTTCCATGAGAGACAAGAAAAGCTTCTAAGTTGCCCAAGCATGTTAACACTATGGACAGAATAAAGCATATAGATTGGCAGTAGAGACTTTGCAGTTAGGAAAACAATCTAACTTGATCATGTTATCGGGAGACATAGGATGTGAGCACTCAACTAAAGTCTCCTGTATTTTTCATCATGTGTGAAAAGAAGGTCTCAATACATTCTTCTTAGGGTTGGGAGAAGGATTAAAAACATGCCTTTAGCACACTCCTTCATACTCTCTGAGACTAGGAGAATGTTCTTAAACTGCCACAAGGTAAGTACTTAGGCAAACACTATATTAAATAAATATGCTTCAAACTAAACATTAAACACAGTTTTTGCTTAAAAACTGGCATGTAATTTAAACATTTTCATACAATGAGAGTGGCTCCCCTTATCTTTGGAAGATACATTCTGTGGTCCAAAAGAATTATTTGAAACCACAAAGAGTAACAAACTCTCAGTACTGTGATACTGGAAGAGTCAGTCAGATAACAATGCAGCTAATGGGCTAGCATTGTATGTCATAGTGTTCTTTGGACAGTGGATAATGCATGAACCAAAAAAACCTCAAACATATAAAATGTTCATTTCTGGATTTTTACCTTCTATTATTTTGAACCACAATTGACCATGTTCAACAAAAAACACAGAAAACAAAATTACATTTAAGGGTCAGATACACTGTGTTTAAAGAAATACATAACAAAATAACAAGCTCCATAGGATGATTTTAATCTTCAAAGTGAATTTATTGACCTATTTTATGCATTTTGATGCATTATTTGATGTACTTTGTGAGGCCCCTCTAGGACTTAAGACTTAAGAAGAATGCCTGGTTGAGTTTATATTATTAATAATTTATAAGAGCTATGGAAAAGACACAAGCAGCTCAGAAATTCCATCTATAATTATTCAAGATATGTTTAAGTCAATGTAAAGATTTTAATAATTTTGGTTGACTAGTTAGAATTTCCTATATCACGTGATGTGGAAAATGCATTGAAATAGTTTTAATGAAAGACTATCATCTTTTGAAAAAAGGAAGGAATATTTTTAAAAAGATAAGCTATATCATTACAGTAATCATAAAAGAAAATACTAGGAAATGAACATTAAAAATCAATTCCAAGGGGCCAGAGAGATGTCTTCCTGATTGAGTTCTTACTGCCTTCTAAAGGAAATAAGGTAGATTTGTACCAGAGATACCACCACCCTCTTCTGATCTCTACCAGCACAAGTACACTTAGATAAAAATATAAATTCAGTCTTAGTAATAAAATATTTCAGTACCTTCAAGCCTCATTACATCATTTAAGTACCTATATACCACTTGCCCTCTGACATGAACATACATTTTCACTTCTCTCTGTCTTGCTATCTAATACACACATACACACACACACACACACACACACACAGAGAGAGAGAGAGAGAGAGAGAGAGAGAGAGAGTGTGTGTCTACCAGATACAAAGGCAATTAACTACCAGTTTGAACCCTCCCTCATTGAAATCCTAGAGACATAGGAGTAGGTAGGCTACTTGGGCTTCTGCACCTCAGAATTGGGGAAATAACAATAACAGACATGAAGTATGCTTAATGGCGACGGTGTTCACGACTAAAGATGTGCAATTTCTTTTTAAGGAAAAAGGGAGGTAGAAAGAGATATATATGCTTCTAGCATGTGGTCTTATTCTTAAAGGAATGCATGGACTCTATTTAGAATGATTACATGCTATATAAATGTCAGTCAGTCAGTGCCATGGCCATTTAAATCAAGCCACATGTGGATAAGGGGTCTGAATCTAGTGACAGACCAACTACTCAACAATCTTGAGAAACATAACATTTGCTTGGAATGAAGTGTTAATAGGCACAACTTGAAATTAGTGCCAGAAAAGAATATTTCAGGTTTTGATACTGAAATTGAAATTAATTATGAATTGAAAGAACCAAAAGAAGTTATTTCTTTGTTCATATGCTATGTATAGAAATTTCTAGAAGTACTTCCTGACTTCAAAGGCAAGACAAAAGTTATCTATCACAGAACAATGTGTCCTTTGGTGCATTGCATGGAATGGCATTTTCCAGAGAACTTTAAGTACTAAGGGATTCAATGAACTCAAAATAAATATTTCTCAGCATCAATCACCTAAAGGAAGTAACTACTTCACTCTAAAGTTAACAATTTTAACGCATCTCTAGAAATCCTGTATCCGGTTAATTCACACACCCCTTCATTTGCTTTCCATCCCTAGCCCTTTAATCCCTTCCCACTCATTCTTTCCACACTTCTGTCTTCATTTTATTTCCTTCTGGTCCCAACAAGTATCTCAGCTAGACCATGAACTCATTATCCTCGAACCTTAGTCTCTTAAGTGCTGGGATTCTAGACTTGCACATGTCTTCAAGTATTTGCTTGCTGTCTATAGCTAATGACAGTTAAAGAACAGAAATTCACAAAGAAGAATCAAATTGATGATTTATGTTCTCAGGGAAGCCCTTGAGCAATGTTTAAGCACTCAACTCCAAAGAGCCTGTAAATAGGCTTTGTCAATTCCCAAAACAAGAGAGTAAATAACAACCATTTTTACAAGGGAAAAATAACATTCATTAATTCTAGCCACTTTTGCAAGAGCTGTATTTAATAAAAGTTATTACAAATAGGCCTAATTAAAATAAACACCTGCAAATTTTTCACAAGGAATAAATGGAAGTTATTTCTAAAGGTAACTTTTCAGTAAATAATATTTACACTAGAAAACCACAAATTACAAAATGAATGTGCACCTTCTCTCATTCTCTCCATTCAACATCCTGGACTTACTAACTCATCTGTCTTCCTGGAAACTTCTCTGTTTTAGTTTAACCTTCTTTAATGCAAAGGTGAGGAAATTCATGTAACCATTACTCTTGTTACCACATTTTAAAATTAATAACAACATAATTTGCATCCATAATACATATGTGATAGTGGTGTGCACTCATATATTACAATTCTTATATTTAGGGAGCATATAAACTATTCTAGCCTTTTCCTCACTTTTAAAGGCTTTCTATTCAATGTTAGGATTAAAATTATTTTGATTTTTTTCTCCTTTTTTCACCTTCTATGCCTTATTCAGTCTCTTTGCCCCTTATATTTGTTCTTTAGCTCTATTTTGATAAAAGCACTATGTACTATAAAATGAAACAAAATCTTTGAGAAAGATTATGAACCCCAAAGTGAGCAATAACTCTTTTTTCCTATTATAAGATATCCTAGAATTCTAGAACACCAGAAGTAGAATTATGAAAGTGAAAAGATGAAAAAAGAAGAGGAAAATAAGAAAGAAAGATGGATGATTGGGAAAAATATTAAGAATGAATACTTTTATGAATAATTTTACAAACTAAAAATCACTAGAGTAGATACTTTTTTACAGGCGCTAAATATCCACAGAAATGTGTTTTAAGCAAGAATCATGCACTTGCAAATGGAAGGCATCTGTTTTCTAGGTGACATAGCTAATAAAGAAATACTTAGGTGGTCACCAATCTCTTATTCAGAATTACTTTAAATCCAAATAACTGACTATGCCCATGTACCAAATCCTTCCTCCAAACTCAACTGACAAATAAGCAATGGACATCTCTCTCTAGGTGTGGACATGGTGATGGGGCTCACAAAGTTGACACAATTTCAGAGAAACCCTCCTCTACAGAAATTACCACCTCTTGTTAGTGACCATATAGAGGGTTTAAATGAATTTTTTGAAGATTGTTACTTCATTCATTTCTTCATTAATTAGCGTACTACAGATGTACAGGAGCTGATTCTGTAGCATTAGTTGGCCTAGAATTCACTATGCAATATAATCACTGCCTCTTTCTCTGATACTGGGATTAAAAGCATGTGCCTTTATGCTCTGCCAGAAACCAGGACATTTTTACAAAAAAATAAAAAATATCGATTCTAAGCCTCTCATAGTTTTTTTTATATGCATTCAATTTTTCTGTAGGACTCAACTCAAAAGTTCTACAGGAACAGTTGAACGTATCAATTGCTACTCAGAGAAAACTAAGAATCTTTCTACTCAAAGATTCACAATGTCATAGAACACATTGACCAAATAAATATACTTCTTTGTTTGCCTGATAACATACAATGAAATTGACAAGATAAAGAAAATGATAGCATTTTTTTGTTGAGTAAACAAAGATTTAAACCCTCCACCCTCATTGTAAGTTGACAGCCCTAAGTCTAGATAACTGATGCTCTCATATCAGTTCTCTGACTAAGGCAAAAATGAGAATATGGCTGTCTCTAAAACCATGCTGCTGTAGGAAAAGTAATCAACAAACACTGACCTAGAAAGAGATGCGAGAGATAAGTACAAGAAACTGAAGGTCAAGGGTTCTGCATGATTGTCGCAATTAGTCTCTAGATGCAACTTCACCAATGACACAAATGAAGTCCCTCATAATTTGGAGAATTGGCATTTTGTGTGAGCAGCCTTTTATCACAATACTAAGGCTGAATGTTAATCAGGAGGCTTTGAGTAATTTGATTAATTAAAAGATGAAACAAAGTAAATTTAGTAGGGAATAAAAAGAATAAAATGAACAGCAGACTGCAAAGTCTTGAACCTCTGATTTATGTTTTAAATGTTCTGTACATTATGACTTGTTTAAGCAAGATATGAAAATATATTCAACAATGCAGAAGGAAATCCTGATAAGAAATGAGAAAAAAATTCCAGGTTTGATATGACGAGATGGGTGGATTAAAATAAAAATGGCAGAGAGAGTTCTCTTTAAGTTTCGTGGGTTTAATTTTAAAACTTATTGCTAGATTTGAAAATATTATTGATTATTTATATCATAAGTATATTGATTTATTAAAGAAAAAATTACTACTGATTTAAAATATCATTGTTTTTCAAAATGAATTGAAAAAATTCAAAACATTGCCAAAAAGCACAATAATTTTAAAGTTATGGATTATATATGTTTTAGGATCTATGAAGCATATTTGATGTCATTAAAGAAACAAAAAACAAGCTATTCAACATATAATGCACACATCTTAAAATTACATAAACTAATACTAGGTAAGTTTTCATGTATAATGACTAAATTTCTTTAATTGAGTAATTTAATTATTTGTACTAGTAATAAACTCACAAGGAAGAGCAATGTTATTATACTATATATACACCTAAACACTACAAAAATTTAAAAAGGTGCATTTTTACCCAAAGACTAGAAAAATACTTGTTGAATTCAACATTCAATGTAGCAATTATTTCATATCTAAATAGTCTTTAATAACTTTATGAGTCCAGATATATCTAAAATTTGGTTTAAATAAATTCTAGTCATAAACATCAGCAAAGCTTTATTCTGAATGGTGAACTTGCCCAACTGACAGTCTCAATCTTTCAAGTTTCCACTAACAATCTAAAGCATAAATCTCCTCTTACTCCCTACAAAATGTTCAATTTTTAATAAAGGAACATCTGGTTTGGGAATGGGGCTCTGCTACCTGCTGTTTCTCACCCCTCCGGGAAAGGGAGAAAGCAAGCAGTTGTTCAATATCATTTTGGTTATCCTAGCAACAGCTGTGGTTTGTCAAGAAATAAAGCGGGAGAAATGAAGTGTGGATGGAATGCACTATGATCTACACAGTTATATTAAAGTCAATGTATCCTAAAGAAAGATTAGACTACGGGAGTCTTATATGTAGAAAAGAGGGTGTGAGACAAAAAAAAAGTGGATTACAGCATAACAATCCTGTTTCCACATGTACGCCTATGAAAGTTACAATAGCACATTATTGAACGTGTTAACAATCTTGTATTTAAGAGAGGGGGATAAAGAAAGATCCTAATGCAAAAGGGTGATTAGTATAAAAAGCAGATGTAACCAGCATGAAGTGAGGAAGAGTCATTTTGTTCTTGCGCCTTTGAAGGGCTATTTCTAAAATGCTGGGAAAGGAAAAAGTATGAAGAAGCAAAACTCCATTATACACTAATAGGAAACAGTGAAGCTGGCTCTATTGTTTTCTTAAGACTCAGCACACACGCATGCTGTCATTGGTGTTCTTAACAGTGGTCCCACACTTTGTGCATCTTTTCACGGGCGTTTCTTCTTTCCTTTATTATCCTTAATATATTCCACTGAGAATTTTCGTCCACTTCAAGAATAGGGAGGCGACCAGCCAACAGACGCTCTCCTCCCAGAAGCCACTATGGTGAAAACTCGCACGCTAATCAGAAGTGGGTCAAATGGTCTTCACATGAAAGCGTCTAACAAGGTCCCCAAGGAAGCCCTTCTAAGTGGTAGCAAGGAAAAGCAAGATTGCTTTTTTTACAGAAGATGGAAGTCAGCCTCCATTGGCCCATCTTAAAGTGCAGATGCTTGCTGCTTTGAAGTTACTATGATCACAATTGTTTTAGAAACACTATTATTGATTTGGAAAAAATTCCCTGAGAATAAGGATTAGAAAAAGCTGAGGGTTTACTATGTGTTGCAAGATTGTATATATAATATATATACATATATTATATATTATATATATATATATTTGTAACAGTTTGTGAAAAAAACACTTGTAATTTTCCATTTCTCGGGTTCTAACTACAAACATTTGCATTAAGAATGAACTTTTTAAAATCAATTATTTATATAGAAATAAACCAACAGATATTTATCTAGGATTGTTAGGTAACCATGGAACACTAAAAAAGAAACTCCCAATTTTGTTGCAAGTCATGACAAAAATGGTTTTATTACAGTCTGGACAGTTAGTACTTGTGCAGAAAGATGAGGTATAGGGAATGACAATAAATTCTATTCAATCAGGCTAAAGATAATGTAGAATATAATAAATTTCCCCAATATGAAATATTTTAAAATATTTGAAGTCCTGGCAAACAGGCACCCATCATCACAGATATACACCTTGGAACATGATATTGAAATCATGTATAAACCAGCTTACATAATTGTAATTTCTTCATTAATTTCTACTCATTTTGTAGTTACTGTTACTATGAAGCAATTTTTTCTTCTGCCATTAAGAAACAACATGCACACACAGGATAAAATAGTATTTACCCTTATGACTTATCATCTGGCAATAGAACTTATTTTGCTTGCCAGTGTTTGAAGGTCTAATATCTGCTTTTCCAAAAGAAAAATTATTTTAAATAAACCCTGAGATCCTGCATGGCATGGCTTTGACTCTCGGGAGAGGGAGAGAAGAGAGACTGACATATCAATCAATTTCTTTTGGTCAACCAAATAAACTTTTATTAATTGATATTTTGTCAATGAACTAAGGAAAACTAAAATACAATGAGATTTCAATTGGAAAACTTGAAAAATTCAAATGTGCTATTAGCCTCAATTTGAAATGAAACTATACAAAATTATTTTCAGCACAGAAAATATAAAACTGAAATATTAATAAAAGGCACTCTAATTTACATTAAAGTTTGTATCAAAACCTCCTGTATTGCTACTTAGGCATACTCAATATAGGAACAAAATAAAAATGGTCAAATTTTAGTTACATCACAAAGTTGTTTCGCCCAAGATTTGCTTTGTGTGTATAATATGAAACAGACCAAATTTACTGATGCTTCAGCAAATTCAGAAACCAAAAGACAAAGGGGTAGGCTCCTTTAGGAATAAAAAATAGAAAGATGTTTAAATCCCACAAAATTAATGTTTAGCTCAAGGATTTGCTCTTCATCTCAGAACCCTTCAAGCCGGAGGCAGGATTAGGTCAGACTCATGTTCGAACAAGTGGAGGAATCAATGGATTTCACTTTATTAATAATTAAAAAGCTAATAAAGACTGGCAAGTGATTAAAATTTGCAGAACACATATTTATTACTGCAATGCCAAATACCTCTGCAATAGATAATTTTTAATTGGGTCATCCTAGAAAGAAAGAGAGTATATTAAGTCAGAACAATGAAAGAATAGGCAAGTACTGTTGTGACCCTTCTACAGTCAGTGAAGTTTTTGCCTGAAGCAGGAGAAACAAAGCTCATGACTAGTTAGCATCCATGACAGAATGCAGGCTACTACTGCAGCTTATTCTGTCACCCATAACTAAATTAATCCCAATTAGGATCTGTCAAGAGTGACAGCAACAAAGTTGGCACAATAAAGGACGATAAAGCCCTTCTGACAGAGTCAAATACTTCAGCGTTTGGGTAACAGTCTATTAAAGATACATGTTGGGCAGCAGTGACCCAGCCTCGTTTCTGGAATCCCCAGGAACTGCGTTAGAATAGCCAAAACTACTTCAATATGATTAACGAGGTCCAAGAATAGAAGAGAGGCTTCCAAACTCAAACACCAACTTCAGTTTGACATCAAAGCTCTTTAACTCTTGCTGTTTATCTTTTGATAGCTCTTATTTCAGACTCTAGTTACTGCTGTAGTAGTTGAAACTGTGGTATTCATGGCCTGTCTACAATTATCACCATAGAAACTCTGCAGTGCGGTATAAGCAACATAAAAAAGGGGTTTCAGAAACAAAACAAAATATCCAATAGTATCTAAGATGCCTGTGAGTCTCACTTTACAAAAACAAACCAAAGGGAAACAAAACAAACAAAAAAAGAACAAAATCCAAACCAAACAGAAAACAAAACAAAACTTCTCACTACAAGTAAATTATTTTACAATTCTCCCTTATAAGCTTAGACCCTCCGTGTTCAACAAAGAGGAAAACTCTGGACGTAAGAGCAATGATTCTCTACCTGGACACAGCCTCTGGATCATGGGATTCAGAAGAGCAAGGATGTGTAAGTATAGCGATGCATGGGGGAAATGGTGACTCAACATCCCAGAACATAAGAGAAAGAGCAAAGAAATAAGTTCACTTTGCTAGTTATAGGAGGTTCCAATAAGAGGCAGAAACTGAAGTGATGTTTCTCTCAATTTCAGTTCTCCAGAAGGAGACAAAAGCTTTCGGAGTGCTTCGTACTTCTCATGATGATAACTCCCTCAAAGTTGGCTCAGTCGGGTCTATTGATCATGGACTGCAACTTTCAAAACATTATGCCAAATAAATACCTACTTTTCAGAAACAGATTTTTCTCAGATATTTGTTATAGCAATGGGAAATGCCATTATATTCTATTTTTAAAAACAATAACTTTCTCATGTGATCTCTCTCTGTGTCTGTGTCTCTGTGTCTCTGTCTGTCTGTCTGTCTGTCTCTCTCTCTCTCTGTGTGCAGTTCTGTCAGCTTATACTTAGAAGAGGTATAGCTAGTTATAAGGATATGAATACATATCCTAGGTAGGTATTAGGACAAATTATTAACACTTGTATAGCAAAACTAAAAAAAAATTTCTTTTGACTTTCATCTTTTCCCAATTCTGATAGACAAAGCTAATTTATGAAAGATGTATCTATACTAAAAAGCTATTCTGCACTTAATAGTCTGACCACTAGATTTGAATCAACTATCATATCATTCTAAAACACTAATAAAACAGTCTGATATAATTATAACAGCAATACTACTACAGTGGCTCTGTATCTTGGCCACCTGTGGTACCTACTATAATCAAACAAATTACATGATCTGCTTATCATGTTAAAAAATTAAAAGTTTCACATATTTTGAAAATTATGAGATTGCACATATGCACACTTTCTCTTTCCTTTCTTCCCTCACTTGTCAAAAAAGTAGAAACTAATTTGGCATATTTTTGTTACTGTTTAAGTTAGTCTTGAAGATGCTATAAGCTGGAATCTTATTAGGCTTACAAAACAAACACTAAAGTTATATTTGAATCAGTTCAGTTAAGTCATTCACAAACTAGGAAAGTTATCTAACCTTTATAATGTACTATTTGTTTCATATCCAAAATGGAGATCATACTAATACACATTCCTGGGAAATCCTATATAGGTAATAAAATATAATGTAAGTACAATGCTTTTCAAAAATTATGATGTTTGTAACTAAGACACACTGAAACTTAACTATTGATGTAATAATAAAGTAATATTATCATCACAGTGATGTGGGATTGCCCTCTGTATGCTGTGAATACCAATGGTTAATAAAGAAACTGTCTTAGGCCTGATTTCACTTTACAGGACAAAGTTTTCTTGGTCAGGCTTGACATTTAATATTTAGGATTCAAAGTGAATTTATAGAACTCAATGGATGGAACTCATCACTTGAGTCTTTGGTTGGCTCTGTATTCATTTAAATAAAGGCCATCAAAGCCTTTCCCAGGTTATAGAACTTCAAGTAACCTAGAGCTGGATTTACCATCTGAGTGATTCCCACTGACCACCCACAGATGAAAGTCATGGACAAAGCTATGGGGCATAGGCATGACCACTGTCTCTGGATTGTCTTAACACACCTAGTGGACTTTAGGGAAACTTACAAGTGTTAAACTTCATCACAAAAATTAATTATCTCTGTGTACACTGTCTATATTCTTGTACTGTCACTAAAGGTCACAAGAAAAACATTACAATGTGATAGTAAAATATTCTTAATTGTAACAATTATAGATTCATTGAAACAACAAAACAATTTTAATGGTAGTCACCCAGATTCTTAGATAGATGATAAAACAAACAATTAAAAACAATAAAACAAACTTTGTATTTGAAACCTCAATGCCAGAATACTAATAGAATGTGATAGTATTATCTACTTTCTGCAGAATTAATTACCTCCAAGAAAGAGCCAAAACATTTGAAATTGTGAAAACAGGAAGGAAGGAAGGAAGGAAGGAAGGAAGGAAGGAAGGAAGGAAGGAGAAGGAAAAAAGCTTAGATTTGTAATATTTTTTTATAAATGAAAAGTATAGGCATTTCCTCATGTCAGTAATTCTATTCCTTACTATTCAAACTGTATATAGTCTGCAAAATGCAAAATGTGAAATAGACATTTTTAGTGGTGTATGTTTGGTAAATTTTAAAAGATGATATTTGTTGCATGTACCTTATGTTTCAGGCAAAGAATTTAGACATATAAGTTACAGCATATGACTTAAGAAATCCTGTAGCCTTCTATGTAATGGGGACAAAGAGACTATCAGTAAACTATTTCTGTAAGTTGAAGAATGTCTTGCATTCACTTAGTGTCTTGTTAAGATAAAAGGCCACCTAAAAGACAGGTCTAAGAGACCTTTCTAGTTTTAACCTTATTTTCTTAAGAAAATCTCTTAATAAACATAGTTGAAGTGAAGCCCCATGGATTGCAACATAAAAATATAGACCACAGATGTGGCAAGTTTCTTAGGTTAACAGCTTTAGTGCAAGCCAGTGAAGAGTCAGCAAGACCAAACTTTAGCTGAGTATGTAGGAGATACTCAATAAAACCCTCATATTGCCTTACTAAGCAGCCTACTAACCTTGCCAAAGAATCCATCATTTTGCTGACTAGAAATTTAAAGAGTGTGTATTAAAAGAAGTTCATATTCCACACTTAACTATAGTTTTGTTATGTGTGTTTACAATTCCCACAGCCAAATAGTAAATAAAACATTACAGAAACAAATCATTTCTGTTTATTTCAGTAGTTACTTTGAATTACTCAATTTCATTATATTTGTCATTATGCTAGTGAATAATTTATTAATTAATCTCTATCATAGAGGAAGAATAGGTGCATATGAGCATATACATAGATATGCACACACATGTGCATTAAGTTTCACTCCTTCCACATTGTCAGAGCACACTGAAATGAATACTCTGCAGGTAAAGAAATAACATTGTACAGCATTGCTCAATTTCTGGAAACATTATACAAGAGTTCACATGGGAAAATTTCAAATCATCATGTTTTATTTTTGTCAGTTTGTCATCAATTTTGAGTATTTCTCATGGTTTTGATAGAACTCTTTGTGTTCCTTTCATACAAATACATCCCTATATTGAGTGATTTATGTAAAGTCATTATTGTAAGTCTGCTGAAAGTAAAGTGATAGAATACCTGTGAAATAGGTTGTGGTACCATTGGGGAAGAGGATGTAACAAGGAGTCTAAGAGCCAGGTGTCAGGAGGACCAGAGATACAAAGGGTCTTACAGATGTGATGGGGCCAGGCTCTCATTGTTCTCACAATGGCAGCTTGAACAAAATCTGCATAAGATCAATTCAGTCAACATTCCAGCTGAGAGGAGAAAGATTACCTTCATCCCTGACCCACCAAATGAGGCAGTAAATCAGCTCATGACTTATGACTTATGGAGACCATGGATTCAGCTTTTCTTTCTTTCTTTCTTTCTTTCTTTCTTTCTTTCTTTCTTTCTTTCT
>LOEQ01001810.1:565009-580771 GCA_001685075.1 Bramus lutescens
CTTTCTTTTTATTTTCAGTGCCCAGCCCAGAGAACATTTCAAAGAAATGGGCAGAAAGCCTGAAGACTTTTCTGCAAGGTTGTGTCTCCTAGTAATATCAGGAGCTATAACCATCAATTCTCACCAACATGACTGCCTGAATGTGAGCTGAACAAGGATGATGCCAGTGAACATGCCAAACTAGACAGGCAGATGCCCGAGAAGGTCTCAAATCTAAGCAGAAATATAGGCAACTGCTAAAAGCTGGAAGTGGAAGAGGTGGTTTTCCCCACTGGACACTAATTGGCTGTCCAGTGCCCTGTGATAAGTCTTGAAAACATACATACCAGGAACATTATATATGGACTCAACAAGTTCTATTTAATATTGTATATGTGTATACAAATACATGTATGCAACAACAGTTGATAAATAAAAAAGCCATAAATTTGAAGGACAGTGGGGAGGAATATATAGGAGAGTATGGAGGAAGGAAAGGGAAGGGAAAAATGAAATTAAATCACTACCTCAAAAATAAACAACAACAAAAAGCTTTCTTTCATGTATGCTTGTGGGTATGTTTACTGGGCATGTCCCTAAAATACCCAACTTCCATGAAATTCTGAGTTTTCTGCAAAACACCGAGGACACTTTTCTGGAGAAGTCCATGCCTGCTACTGTGGGGTGGGTGTGAACTTAAAAATTCACTCTCCAAGTCTCCTCACATCTCTCAAGACACATAAAATTTTATGTTCAAATTTTACTCAGTGTTCAGTAACATCAAGTTTCAACTCTCTTCGCCCATCATCAAAACAGAAAATCTTTATGATGAGTTTCTTCGAATTTGAAAACAAAGGAATACAAAGGAACATCTGAAACCAAACCAATTTCCACTATAGGTAAGGCGTGTGAGTGAAAGCAAGCTCTTCCACATGCAGACACGTGCATGGGTGGCTGAGACTGTTTATGATATGTTGACAAGTACACTTGCTTATAGTCATTTTTCTTCTCCTGAGCTCAAATCTTCACAAATCTCTAAACTTGTGATTATCTAAGCATGAGTAGTGTGTGTACTGTAATGCATGCCTCAAAGTAAATGTGAATGTCAGGAAGATGGAAAAATAGCCAGAGTGTGAAATCATCAAAGGGACACTGGAAGTTTAGAAGCTGTAAGATTTAAAAGGCCCCTCATGCAGAGTTCTTCTGTTGAAAATGGTCCTGCACTGCATCTCTGAAGATCTAAGCTAGGCTCTAGAGACCCAGAATCTGATAATGGTTTCATGGGCTAACGGGATGTCCTGGGTACTTTAGACTTCTATAGAGTCCATAGAAACAGGAAAAGTATAAACATTGTCTTGATGATTATAAATGTGAGCATTAGGAAAAAGCATGGGGAAACCTCAGTCTCTTCAAGGGGAAAAAGGAAAGGAACACTGTGGTCTTAACCCCTTTTATCTGGTGCTAGGGTAGGGAGCAGAAAGCACATCAAAGTTTGGGGTTTTAAACTGCTCATTTGGCACTGTACTAGTCAATGGAGAAAATTAAAGGAATCCACAGCTACAAAGATTCACCACTGAAATTGTCTCTGGAAAACCCCTGTGATAAAAATGAGACAAAGGGAAGGAGGGAGGGAATAAGGAAAGAAGGGAGAGGAGAAAACGGGGAGGAAGGGAAGGGGGCAAGAGGGAAGTGAGGACATGCCAAGAAAACACTACCAATTCTATCCCCTTGTGTATTTCAAAACGATCTACCAGCTGCCATTTTTATCATTACCTTTTGTCATTTCATTTCATTATCATTTCTTCTTTTAGATTTATTCTTTTTCACCTAGCGTGAAACAATGCTTGAAACATTTCACTTTGGTTGTCTCTTTAATCTTTCCCTACGTCTTTCTGTTCTCCATACCCCTGCCACCACCAGCAGGAATAATGAGCCTGCATTCTACAAAGTCAGTACAAGTAGGCCAATGCTGATATTTCCAGCAGGAGACAGAAAGGTGTTTAACAATCCATTTTGCTAATATGTTTGACCTCCCAAAGGGAAAAATATGTTGTTTTTATTTCTTCCAAATGAACAATATCATTTTGAAATGGACCTGGTTACAAAAATGAAGGAAATTCAAATGGCTTATTGAGGATATTAATTTCAATAAGTCCCTTGTTTCATATATAGACTATTAGCAGACTCACTTTTCTACTCCAGAGGTACAAAGGGAAAGTGTTGAAATACAAAGAGTGTTTGAGAAGTGACTATCCTTTAAGTCCTTTCTGAGTGTTTTAGGGCAACCCAAATATCTTTGCTCCTCCTTAGGGGATAAAAAAGACAGATGATCTGCCACTCTTCAGTGAGCCGAGAGGTAGAAGGTGAAAGCTAACAACTGAATTGACACAGGAACGAGATGCTCCTTGGGGACTCAGAGAGGCCAATGGGGGGCTCAAGTTGGCTGTCAGTTAAGAGATTAGTTGAGAACACCAGTGCTAGGAAAGATGGAACCCTGAGCACCAGCTAAAGGCAAGAGTGTCATCTTCCTATATGGAGAGTGATGGCTCAGAGCTCTAAGCCAATGAGCACAATGGGTTATGTAATAATATACAAAGTTGGTTTTAAGAAGCAATAGTTAACTTGCTTTCTGCAATATGCTAGGTGGGAAGGTATGGCTCAAGAATGCATCATTGAAGGCACAAAAATTAAACAAATCTTAAATACAGATTTTTTTAAACATCTATGTACCAGCAACTACAGTTTCCAGGACAGGGAGACGTACAAATAATGAAGCTAATATTGCTTCAGTGAAGGCTTGAGAAATGTCACTTATATCAGTAAAATACAATAAATTTCAAATACTATCTATATGTGCTTGAGTTTGTGTGCGTATGTGCATGTATTTCCAAAGGTATTTCCATCTCTTTACTTATAACCCATCTTTTATGTGTCTATCACCTATAATCACCTATATAATAAATAACCATAGATTAGAATTGTGTTCAAATTCTGTGCTACTATGTAGCATACTCTTGGTGTAATTCTTTTTTTTTTTTTTACCAAGAGTTCTTTCAGTCACTGGAGACAAATTTCTCTTGTCATTCTCCCTCCATTCCCCAATTCTGACTTCTATGTTTCACATTTCCACTATGTACCTGAATAAATTTCTCAATTTCTTTTTCCTTTCTATAAACTAAGAATAATTAAAGAACCTATCTTGTAGGTACTCAAAGAATTGGCATGCAGGGATTTGTTAAATTATTAGCTAGTGAACAGAACATTCTCACTCAGTATCAATGCATGCAAGCCAGGGAGACAGACCAACTACAGCTTTGTGATAAAAGACTTCTGGTTCTCAAAATTGTTCCTTCCCTTCTAACTTAGAATAAAGAATAAGTCTTGCCTACATTGTCATAGAAAATAAGCATGGAGTTTATTTTCTTCTTTCCAACACTCTATTTGGAAGCACTGGATACTCCTGGTGATATTGTATGAAGAAAGCAATAGATAAATCCTGCTACTGCAGCCATTCTCTAAGTTACTGCCCAGAGAAACCTTTAGACAGGCACAGCAGAGAAAAGAATTCTCCCCCACCTACATAATACGCTTGATTGTATCTTTCAGTTTGGTCTGAATTTCTTTATTTTGCTGCAACACTGGAGAAAGAACTATTGCCATTAGCCACTGGTATTAAGTGTTGTTATGTCCAAACTAATGGCAAGTTTTGTTTGTAATGGATATGAGCAACATAAACAGATATTGGACTCCCATTACAGTAAGTTAATAATCTTTAGTCACTTAAACAACATGGCATGATGGTCAGATGGGTTTAACATAGATCATGGCCTGACAGCATTCACATGGTCTTGGGGACATTAATGACTTGTGTATAAATGTGTGTCAGAATTGTATTCCACTAGTGAAATGTAGCAAACAATACAGTATACAGTGTGTAATTGAGTACTTATCTATCTGTAAAACTGAATGAGTATTGGGCTCTGCTGCGAGTAGAGATGAATCACCATAATGTATGAATTGACCAGGTACCAAAAGCTCTCCTAAAATATGATGGTGTTAGCTTAAAAGGAATAACTAAGGCATACATCTTATATTTGGGGCAGTTGTGCTAATTAAGTAGAAAGAATCAATGGCAGTCGCTCCTCTACCATGGAACGAGTCACTCCTCCCATCTTGGTCCATTTTGGCTCTCCAGGTTGTACCTCCTCTGTTCTCAATATGGTCTTCTTTTGTCTTCCCTTTATTTTCATTTTTGTTTAGTTTATTTTTCCTGTCGTGTTTTTTTTTTTTAGACAGAATCTTGCTCTAGTGGTGTTGGAAGTCCTTCTGTATATGTGTTGCTTTTATTGGTCAATGAATAAAAAAGCTGTTTTGGCCATTGGTTTAGCAGAACAGAGCTAGGTAGTGAAAACTAAACTAACTAAACTGAATGCTGTCGGGAAAGAAGGCCAAGTCAGGGAGACACCATGGAGCCGCCAGAGGGAATAGATGCGAGCTGCCAGCTGGAACGNTTTTTTTTAGACAGAATCTTGCTCTAGTGGTGTTGGAAGTCCTTCTGTATATGTGTTGCTTTTATTGGTCAATGAATAAAAAAGCTGTTTTGGCCATTGGTTTAGCAGAACAGAGCTAGGTAGTGAAAACTAAACTAACTAAACTGAATGCTGTCGGGAAAGAAGGCCAAGTCAGGGAGACACCATGGAGCCGCCAGAGGGAATAGATGCGAGCTGCCAGCTGGAACGTTGCTGGTAGGCCACGAGCCTCGTGGTAAAATATAAAAGAATGGAGTTGGGTTAATTCTAAGTGTAAGAGCTAGCTAGCAATGCACTTAAGCTGTTGGCCAAACAGTATTGCAAATAATACAGCTTCTGTGTTATTATTTTGAGGCTGAGCAGCTGGGAACAAACAAGTGGCCTCCTATTACATGATAGAGCCCAGGCAGCCACAGAACCTTAGATCCTCTTGGGTCACTCTCCCTGAGTGGTGACATTATAGGAATATACCATCATGGCTGGATTTTCACGGCGTGTTTAAGACCCAGACCGCACATAAGAGATAGAGATAAGATGATGTGTGTCTTTCTGAATCTGGTTTCTTTTCTCCAACATGACCACCCTTCCTTCTCTCTGAGGCAAACCTCAGTTTGCCCATTTTTTAGGATGAATAGACCCTATACCATGTGTGTGTGCCACCTTTCGTTTCATGTGCTGTTGGCAGGCTTTTTTCATTCCATTACTTGGCTGTAGTAAATAGTCACATAACAAGAATAGGTCCAAAGGTTAAAAAAGATGATTCTTCTTAAATATGTATGTTTTGCATCACTATTTTATGTTTAACAATAAAAAATATAGATATGATTTTCTGAAATATTTTTTATTTCAGAATTAATTTATTAAAACTTTATTGTATATATATATATTAGCTTAAAAGTAAAAAAAAAGATTTGGACTTAGGTTTTAGCTTAATAACAATGAGGAACTAATTTTGGGTGACATTGTTGCCTAACTACAGTGTGATTCATTTCAGGGAGAAATGACATTTAAGTTAAAATACTTCAGCCAAGAAGAATTGTATTAATTGAATTACAGAAGTGGCTCATTATTCTGTGAACAGGAGTTGGCAATTTTGATATCCAAAGGCAAAATATGTCTACAGAGATTAAGTAAGATTACTGTTGAGTATCCCTCAAGAAATATACTGTCCTGTGGGCAGTAGTACAATCAAAGCGGTGCAAAAGATATAGATTACTTAAACTGAGTAATATAAGACAATTAAGGTTCTGGCTTTTCCATGTGCATATAGGAGGAACATGCAGCCAGCCACAGGAGAACAGGGAAAGCTTTCCCTAGAAAGTGACCATTCAAAGATCTTCAAGGACTGAGCAGGTGGGCCACGTCAATAAATCCTAACTCTCCTAACTCTGGTGCAAATCATGAGGAGTTGTCATGTATGCATACCTGCTGTAAAACAGAAGTTAAATTGTGTTTTTATAGTTTTTCTTATACAACAGCATATATAACACAGCCTGCTGTCAGTGGCTGTAAGGCAAAGTTCCTAAGAGAACTCCTGTATTTGCTCACTCTCCTTATCCTCCTTCAAAGGATGCTAAGGAGTCCTTATCCTCAGAAGTGCCTGGTGCAGCTGGCATTTTTGTGACGCAAAATATGAAGTCTGACCTGAAGGTGCACCTCGGTACTACCACTGCTTCTCTTTGGTTCCCTTGCTGTTATTGTTTGGCTTGAGACAGGGTCTCAATGTACGACAAAACCGGTCTCAGCTTTAGAGAAATCCCCCTACCTCTGCTTCCAAAGTACTGCCGTTAGAGGAATGTGCAGCTCCATATTGCCAGGTTTACACGTTATGAGAGCTGATGGAGTGTAAGCAGTGCAAAGCTGTGAGACACAGGTATAGCTGCCTTTCACTCAATTTTATATTGTGGATAAATGCAAAAAAAAAACTTCCATGTAAATGTGCACTCCTACCACACCTGAAGACACAAGCCTGCTGTAATCTGAGCTTCTAGGTAGACCAAAGCAGGAGTTTGGCGCCAACCTGAACCAGAAAAGCAACAGCACCTTAATTAAAACCAAACAAGTTGCTAAGATTGTGATCAGTTGTGTTTTAAGTACAGTGTTCTTTTTAGGAACAATATATTTCCCACAGAAAATCAATTCCTTCTTTTTACTAAGACTGACCTAATCCTTTCGACTCCATTCATCTCTCATTCAAACCCAGATTTCTAGCCTTCTGTGTTTCTTTAAACCTTGAGATCTAGAAGACATTTTAAAAAATAAATAAAAAGAGGTCTCCATTTCATCCACACATGGTCCGTAAAAGTCTCAGCTTTTCCGGTTTAAGGAAGCTGCAGGCTCAGTTCTGGGAAGGGGCAGAGAGGAGAACAAGGCAGAGGCCACAATTTCTGGTTGGGGGAACTAAGCCTTTTCATATAAGTAAAATTAAGTCAAATACTATCTAAGAGCTGGGTAGCTAGGTAGAATTATACATACGAGTAATTGCACAGAACTATTTCAGTTCAATAGAGGCTAAAATTAACTCAGAAGCAGTCTCATTTCTACCCATTTGCTTCATCACAAATATATATCTTTAAGATGGGCTTTTATACTAGGAGAGATATAAATGAATATGTTGTGGTAACCTCTGCGATTTTTCTCATAATCCATACTAGCCTATTTTAAGAAAAGAAATCCAAAATTGAAAGGCTCTACTTCAGTTGTAAGTTTGTTGCATTAAACTCATATATAAGCCATGGTTTTATCATAGTTCTGTGGGTTGAACACATACATGCTATCTCCATTTTCACTAAACACAGAGTTTATAGAGTTCTTGCAAAAGTACATATACATTTTGAACTGACACCTCTCAAAAACACCATTAATAAATAAAGGAGCAAGCATTGTTCTTGAGAAGGAGAAGCTTAGCTTAAAACCCCTTTAGTAATATGACCTTAATCCCTGCCAATCATAAAGAGAACATTCATTTAAACAAATCCAATGATAAGGATTTTTACCTAAACTACCAGAACCTAGGAAGATATTTCCACTCTGCATTTTCATTTTATGCAGAAAAAATTCAAGTTTAAACTATGGTTTATTAAAAAATAATTTATTGTCCTTTGTGTAAATAAACAAGCTTAATGAATTCACCACCAATAGTTATATTTTAGCTACAGAGACAAGATTATTTTTCCAAGAGAATAAAATTGTCCTCTTTACTATAGGACAACAATACTTATTCCATTTTCTTGTTTGCAAGGACTTTCATAAGAAAGGAAAGGCAGTATGGATAAAATGTCATATAGATAAAAACATATAGGGCATAAAGATGCTTGATAATTTTAAGCTAAGACCTTTAGAACTTGTCAACAGAATACACACAATAGAAAAAGCACTTGATACATGGATAGTTAACGCTCTAAGAAATGTTTAAATGAACAGAAAATTGTGCAAGACTGAAAATACCAAACTATGCTTAAAATGTACAAATCCAATTCTACTATAATCACATTGGGTTTTATTCTAGTGTATAAGCAAAGCTAACGTTCTGCAAATTAAAATATAAGGTTTAAATGCATCAGTTAACTATCGATGTAAAGGCTAATTGTATGTGTCAGACATGAGGAAGGTTCAGTTTTCTAAGACTTCATGAGAATACAATCCCTGGGAGAGAATGAATGGATGAACAGAATAAATGTCTAGAAGCTGGAGGTAATATTTCAACCACAAGTTTATTACATGGATTTTCATTGCTGCACATGGTACATCCCACAGACCCAGAGTAAATTACCATTGCCTGTTCCTGAGGATTGAGACACTTCATCTGCCCCGATAGCTCTATGGTTAAGAGAATATGTCTCTAGGCCTCTTCATAACACCATTAAATTTTCATGCTGAGTTCTTTCTTTATGACATTCTACAAGAAAAAAAAAACTACCAAGGGTTCAACTATCTACCTTACTGAGTCAGAATTATTTCTTAAGTATAAATGTTTCTCAGTAAGTTATAGGAAACAGTCATTAAGTAGGTGAAAGAGAAGGATCAGAAAGACTGCACACTAAGGATGTTCAGATACACAACACTGACCCAGTTACTTACTTCCTACACATCCTTTTGTATGTGAGCAATGTTTCCCTTTAGTTAAGTACCGTTTCAGTAAGATTTAGACAGCGATTTCCTGCTCTCATTGTTATTGTACATACTCTCAGATGCATACAATAATACTAACGTTAGTATTCCTTCAGTTCCAAAATGTGGTATTTACAATAGTGAGCAGTGGGCTTGTACAGGAAGTGGAAGAAGCAGTGCTTCAAAGTGGGGTTCTGCATCTTTTCTTTCTGAAACAAAACACGATATACTGGGTGGTCTTAATCAACAACTGGGATAGAGAGATGGTCCACTTGATAAACTGTTTGCCACACAAGCATGAGGTCCTCAGTTTGATCCCCAGCATCCATATAAAAAAGCTTACATAATAGCGATTATTTGCAATGCTGGTGCTGAGAGGGCGGAGAAAAAAAAAAGGATTTTTATGTAAAGCACATTTTACATGCATGTGTGCCTCTTCAGCATGTGAGGCCCAGTGTCTACAGAGGCGAGAAAAATGCCTCCAGTGTTCTAAAAATGGAGTTAGAGACAATTGTGAGCTACCAAGTTGTTGGGAATCAAACCTGGGTCCTCAAGAGAGCAGCCAATGTTCATAATTCAGGAGTGAACTCTTGAACCCCAACATTCTGTTTGGCTTATGCGGAAGCATCTGAACAGTGCCTTGCTACTTGACTGGACCTCTTGCATTCAAGGCAATTGCTCTACATAGAACACATCAAAAGTTTGTTACCTCCACCTCTAAAAATGTTGGTATCCGTTAGGTTAAAATCCTTGAACACTGAGAGATCAAGAAGCAGCTGCACAATCCCAGAAGAGCAGGACTGATCAGAAAACCATGGACTTGCAGATTTTCCCAACAATCAAAGCTGTTCCTTGGAGTAAGGGCTACCTGCAATCTATGATCTCTCCAACAGAATGTGATGTAGGATTTCCCTCTGTATGCTGTGAATACCGTTGTTTAATAAAGAGGCTGTTTTAGACCTGTGATAGGGTAGAGCAGAGCTAGCCAGGGAAAACTAAACTGAATGCTAGAAGAAAGGAGGCAAAGTCAGGGAGAAGCCATGGTGCTGCCACAGGAGACAGATGTGCTGGAACATTGCCAGTAGGTCATGAGCCTCGTGGTAAAATTTGGATCTTCTGCAAAAGCATAGGTTTCTTAAACACTGACTGTTGTCTTCAGTCCCAGGCTCTCACTTTGGGTTTGAGTTCAGAGATTTCTTAATTGCTGTTCAATATCACCACACATGTGTCTCAGTAATAAACTAAAACCTAGTATCTTCTAACTCATAATTTCTTTCTTTAAATTCTTGTTTCCAAGACTTTTAAAAGCATCAATCGGCCGACATTTTCAAATCAAAAACTCAGACAGTTATCTCTTTATCCTTTGTGAACACTTCTCTTTCCCTTAGAATTGCAATAGGAAGTGACCTGAGACAGTGGACATGGCTTGAGCATATATGAGACTTCAAAGCCTGCTTCTACAGTGACACACTTTCTCCAATAAAGTCACACCTCCTATTAGTGCCACTCCCAATGAGCTTATGGGAGCCAATTACATTCAAACTACCAAAAGTAGCTAGGTAGATATTAGCTGGTATAGAGATCAGTAAGGATAGAACTTTCCTTTCTGTTTTCCTGGAAATGCTACATGGAACTTTCACAGTTCTGTCCTTACATTCACTACCATGCCTGTGTTGGGAGAGTCAGAGATTTGTTGAGGCCCATGAACATAAGTCTGCTCCCTCCTGGTTAGAAAACAGAGTGTTAGCTATACCTGCCTGGCCCTGAGTGGAGATCTGACATTCTACCACACACAAAATACTACATACTATAGTACCCTGGTTAACATTTAATCCAAGTTGGTCTACCAAACAATACCCCAAGAAAGCTGATTCACCTAAAGTCATGCTAAGGAAAAGAGAGGACTAATTATCCTTCAATGAAGTCGTGAACTTACCGTTTCACAGAACCCATGTCCCCGATTCCTCTGCTTACAATAATTCATCAGATGGCAGTGTGAAGCCATTCTCCTTTTCCAATTCCTAGCTTAAACAAATGCAACTTTTTCTTTTTATGAATCTATCCTTTTTTCTTTTGAAAACTGGGCAAACCTGGATATTAAGTTCCTAGTGTTCCAGACTCTCCCACCCTTTCTTAGAAGAGAGCCCCCATTTCGCTCTCTTTCTACGGTAGTCTGTACACTGAATTTCATTGCAAAAGCATGGCTTTCATTTATCCTGTTTTCTTGCTCCTCCTAATCCCTGCTGAGATATTTAGGTAGCCAAACTTGCTTCTTTCTTAAATGACTAAAATCAGCCTTAATCTTCATTCTGGGTCTGTTTCTAAATTGTTTTATTAGCGAGCCTAAGAATTCAAAAAGGATCCCCAGTGTCTACTTAGATTAAGCAGTAGTTCTATTTAGATTAAGGGCTCCTCTAGCGTTGAGTAAAGTCACAACAGCCAACATAAAACAATGAAAAATAAAGAAATAAAAGGCCTCACAGATATTCAATACTCAAAGCTCATTCAACAATTAAAGCATGAGTGGACATTATCAAGTAGAAAAAATCTGCAAACTAATTACACTCTTTTAAAATTTTGAATATTTTTAATAAAAACTCCCCTATATTATGTCATATAACATACTAATACCCTAAAAATTTTGGTAGTAATAGAATTGTATTAGATCAGAATAACGTTCATCCACTTACATTTAGCTCATGGAGGTGCTTGTGTATTACAAGAAAGAGTTACGCAATCAATCTATGGCTCCCCAATTCTCAGATCTTTGACTATATAGCCCTGCACACACTTGCCAACTATGCATTTACACAGACTCACATGATTTTAAGCTACAGCAAAGTACAGACCACCCAGACAAGGATCCACAAACCTTTAGGAGCATTAATTCATGTTCTTTTGAGTTTCCAGATTCGTCTTCTCAAATGCAGATCGTGTCACTCTTTGAACTCTTCCTATTATGATTTTTGTTGTTGTTGTTGTTGTTAATGCACATCAATGTGCCCTGTGGGTCCAGCTTTCTGTTGCAAACTTTCTTTACAGAGAACTTTTCGCCCTTAGCTGGGGTCAACTTTCAGTTCTTTTGGCTCCTAAAGCTCCATCTTTATGTAAATCCTCTGCAAGCTCTTTGTCTAACTCTGTCAACTTTAGGATTTGGGTTCAATCCATAGAGTCTTTGCTTCCCCAAACTTTAGTTAGATTCCTTTTCCTGGGTCTATGCCTTCACTATCTTGTAAAATTCAATGTTATCTTGAGTATCTATCCTTCTGTCTATCACCCTGAATATCCACCATTGTCCACCACACCCCAGAGGCAGTATCTAATCTCTCCAAGCTGTTTTCAGTACAAATTCTGTTGTGTTGCCTTAGCTAGAATCTCCTTTTCACCCAGTGTTTCCTCTGAGTAATTTGCCATATACTGATTTTGCTTCCCCTTGGTTGCAAATTCCTACTTTTCTATGCTGTATTTAGGATTGCTTTGAAAATATCCCTATACTACCATGAACTCTACCTTCAGTGACTGTTCTACGCAAAGTCTCCCTCCACAGACTTTAAAGGATATCACTGTGGGATTCTGTTGTTGTTTAATAGTTCATGTTGCAGTTCCTTCAGGCAATTTGAACTGAATCTCCTGCCTTAACATACTGTTGCCCCACCATTGTGTGTTAATAGTGTACTTTTCTGGTTCTCTAATTATAGGACACCACACACTTGTGAGATAATTTGATTAATGTTTTTCTTTAAGCTAAAAATTCCATTAAGGCAGGGATTGTGTTGCCTTTGTTCATCCATTAAGGACTAACATTTAAGACATTCAGCAAATATTTGTGAAATAAATTAATGAGTCATTACTAGGTTCTTAAATTTACATTTCCCCTCCCAACAACTATTAAAGACTAATCTTCTAATGTGCTCCCCTGAAAATTGTCTTTTGCTCCCCTTCTTCTTCAGCTTGCCACTCACTCCTAATCTTTCAGCAGAGGAAAAACCCTACCTAGCTAGTTCAAAGGCAAATGGGCTTTGTGCAAGCTATCATGGAACATGCTTATTACCTTCCAGAGAAGCCATCATTCAATCTGAAAAGAAATGTAGGTCTGGCCCTGGATGGGGAAGATCCATTGCTATAGTCTGCAGAGGACAGCAATGTCTACAAGTACATGGATGAGGAAACCCCCCTCATCTTCCCTGTTCATTGTCACACTGCATTCTGCTTTCTTCCTCCTAGTCTTTCTTGTCCCTCAGTTCGCTGAAGTCGGAGATTTGAAAGTATGTCCCAATTTCCTAGGACAGTGCCTGAATAAACTGATTCCTATTATTGCTTGCCTCTAGTGTTGCTCCTTTTATTTTGCGAAGTGCAGAAATTTCAGGAATCATTTGATAAGTTATACACATTCATAAAGGTTATTTGGAGTGAAGGCTCATTGTTTCCTCAAAATGTATTGCATTAGACAAAACCCCAGCACGACAAAATTAAGAGGTGTGCTCAGGGAGTTCCCTGGAAAAGCCAGACCTCCATTGCAGAATCGGCAGACTGGCCCACAGGCGAGGCATTCAAGGTCGGGAGAGTTGGGATGTTGCAACTGAGAGCCAAATGTTCTCTACTTATCTTCAGTCACACAACAGACATTTATTTCTTAACTTAGCTGCTGATCTATCATTTTATTTACTATCAGGTGAAAAAAACATTAACTTAGAGGGTCAATAACTTCCACCACTCAGAAGCCAAGAACATCTTCTGATAGCTTCTGAAGTGTACAGCAGAGGCTTCCCCGCTTTTCTGTAGCACACCTGCCTGTTATCCACACCAGTGGGTGGGAAAATGCACTGATTTATGACTTTTCTGTTCTGTGACTGTCAAAGTTTGTGTAATCACTCAACAATAAAATATGTCACCAATGCAACCCAAATCTGTCATTCTGGGCCATGGTAAACATAGACTAGATTCAGAATTAATTATCTCTTATTCCTTTTCTAGCAAGTGTTGTGTGCTATGTCCACAGAGGTACAGCCTTTAAAAGCTGATTAGATGACTTGACTTTCACAGACATGCCTGGGACTGTTGAAGATCAACCCCTCCCTCCCTCTTAGTCCACTCCAGACCTCGCCTTCCTTTGCACTAAAACAGCAGCACCAGCTTTGTCATTTCTGGATTTGAAACTCTCCAGGAAAAGGTGGTGACAGTAAGATTTTCTTGAGGTTCTCTGTAATGGGGAACTATATCCTGGGCCCCTGGATAGCTCAGCAGCAGGTGAAGGCACTGGGTGTCTAGCTTGACTTCTTGACATCTGCATTTGATTGCTGCAACCCAGGTGGTGGTATGAGAGAATCAAATCCTGAAAACCTTTCTCTGACCACTACAAGCCTATCATGGCATGAGCCCGTTGCTCCCCATCCCAACACACAGACACACAGACACACATACACACATAAACACACACATGCACTCACACATACACACTTACATGTATGCACACACACAAATGTACATGTGCATGCACTCATACACACACATGCATGGTTGTACACACACACAAATAAATAAAGTAATATAATTTCTAAGGAAAGCCACTTCTTCCTGTTCCCAAAGAACAGAGTCCACCTCTAGCTATCGATGAAGACATGCCATTCTAATCTGCTCCAAAGTTCATAACTTTGTATACTATTGTCTCTTTCCTTAAGAGTTAATCTGTCTGGCCTGCCAATCACCTGGCCAGAAAGCCTGCTTTCCCCAATGATGTGCTAAGAAAACAGGACAAATAATTATCTAACTAGTGAGAAAATACATTTACTCTTTCCAGATACCCATCCCTGTGTTCACTTACAGATTTTCTATAATGCAAAAAAATTTTTTCTTTTTGATTTCTAAGTCAACTAATGAATTTTTTTTCTTTTTTCCCTCTTTTTAATCTCAGTACAGATACTAACCAAAGCCTTGGCCTGCTTTCCATGACAGTCTGAGTTTCCTCAGGTTAGAGGCCTCCTTCCCCATCAGCCACATGGCAGCTTGCCAGCCTCCATCACTGAACACAATGGGTGTCTCAAATCCTAACTTTCAAAGGCAGGGCTTTTTCCCTTCCGCATTCTTTCTCCTGGAAGCCGCTTAGATCTACAGCTTGTCTCTTCAGGAGTTTCATTTCAGATTTGAATAAGATGGTTCTGGGACTTCCTTCAGAATCCATTTCTAAATTCTTTTATTAATGTGACTAAAAACCCAAAAGGCCTCCTATTTCCCTGTAACATCATCATAGCTATGCTACAACAAAGGTTCCAGGGAGCTGGCTCTTCCTAGCTGTGCAGTATGAGGATTGTGGAAGCCACTACCCTTGTGACACATAATATTAGTTATCAAATCTGCTACTGTCTTGATACTCTTGGCCAAGTTTCTATTTTGATTGTAAAAATTTCAGTTCAACTGCAATGCAATAAATGCTTCCATCTACAACTTATATTCGCCTAATAACTTTCCACATGCTTACTTCCTTTCATGGAGCATCATCAGGTAATTGGATTTCAGATGAATGAAAAATACTTTCCAGTAAAGGTGTATTCTTTGCAAAGAATTATGTCCCAATACGAAAGAAAACAACTTTGCTCTTCTGAAGCCTCAATTTAGTTGGCTGTCCTGAACCAGTTTTTAATCTGAAAGCCTAGCAAAAAGTAATTTCAAATGAAAATATATCTGACTCGATTAGAGAGGTCTCATTAGTAATTATCATTAACATGTCTAAAGTTATCAAAGAAGATGGCTGAAAGAAATTGAAGAATGTCGCATTTATATTTGTATTTACATGTGTGTGGCGGGGGTGGGTGGTGAGGATATATCACAGCATGTTTGTGGAAAGTCAGAGAACAACTTTGTGAGCCAGCTCTCTCCTTCTGTTGGGATCAATTGAGTCCTGGCCTTCAGCTGCTCTTCCCTGTCTAGATCTTCCTAATTGAAGTTACTAAAAGCTGTGCCTTCCCTAGAGGATCAGAGGATGGGATTTTCACCTGTTGGCCATTGACGGCTGCGTATGCTCCATGGTGCTCTTAAAGAGGGGCTTTTGTACCAGCGACTAGAGGTCCGTGTGTTGGTCTGTCTCTGCGTGTGTTTTCTCAACCTCCAGCCCCTTTGCCCAAAGCTCGCGAACTGGGTTCTAGAGCAT